>QEOT01004139.1:67953-78992 GCA_003123785.1 Pterocarya stenoptera
AAATAAAATATTAAAAGTGTGTTGTGCATGAGAAATTATTGTCCAAATAAATCACAAGTTATAAAATCAAGCATAAACTATGCTTTTAATCAATTTAATTCACAACTTGGATTTATGCCTCTTAATCAATTTATCCATCTAAAACCAATGATAAAATAATAAAATAATTACAAATTATTGGTTTTAAATAGATAAAATATGCAATTATGCAGCTCAATCATGGAGCAACCTGCTATAGCAGAAGGATTGGCTCTGAGGAAAGCTATGGAACTTTGCAAGGATTTAAGTTTCAACTGAGTGATTTTGGAAGGGGATGCTCAGGTAGTAGTAAATGTAGTGAATGATCAGATTGAAGACCTAAAGTTTTTTCTAAAGGAGTGGCCTAACTGGATAGTGAAGTACATGAGTAGAAATACAAACACAGTTGCACACAATTTAGCTAAAGAAGCAATACACTTTGGAATAGAAAAGATTTGGATAGAATATATACTTGGATTCATATCGGATTGTATACAGAGAGATAAAGATGGCATTGTAGACAATGATATATGAATGAAAGAGTAGGTTTTATTTCAAAAAAAAAGTATCGTTGAATCAATCTACCTCGATCGTGGCGGATCTTTTACTTGGCGCATGTTTGGCCAAGGGAAAATGGGACCGCAACTATCTCCATTTTCTAGTTTGTTTTTTGTTCTCTATTGACGTTTTCATGACAATTGTAATGTGTTTTTGTTTGGCATTTCACTCCCACTTTTTTCAATATTGATATATATATATATGTGTGTGTGTGTATGTATTTATATTATGAATGAATGGCTTAACAAAAAGATTTGCACATTACATCGTTTCCCCTTGTGGCCACCATTGTAATGTGTCTTTTTCTCATTATTCTATTTTTGGCGCGCTCTCTCATTTTGGCACAAGATAGCATTTTGCATTTTCATTTCACAAGACATCATTTCGCAAAGAGCTTCATCTTTGGGTACTTTTATTTCTATCACTATTGATCACCACAGGGAGTTGAAAGCACTTGGATAGCCACAAAAACTGCCGCCG
This sequence comes from Pterocarya stenoptera, assembly GCA_003123785.1. Taxonomy (NCBI): domain Eukaryota; kingdom Viridiplantae; phylum Streptophyta; class Magnoliopsida; order Fagales; family Juglandaceae; genus Pterocarya; species Pterocarya stenoptera. The sequence continues at coordinate 69,010 of QEOT01004139.1, forward strand.
AACACCTTTCGTCAACCCCACGCCACTTCGATAAGCGCACGCTGAGATCTCTTTCCTTTCCCCTTTGCTCTGTGATTTCTCTCTATCTAACAACACCTAATGATTTTTCTCTCTCACAATACTCCACCACCAATTTCAAAACAAGTCACGACTCTGACCACCTCAGATCGATTGACTATTTCTTTCTCTAGGTGGGTCTCTGCACAACTACAATTTTTCCTTAAGTATATTCTGCTAGTTATTCAAAGTGGGTAGTGATTGTAGGCATGATGACAAGCCTATTATGCGTACAGAAGGAGTTACCAAAAGATGAGATTTTAATGATTAGTGAAAAATGGATGTTTTTCTATCCTTTAGGTGGTAACTTCTTGCCGATAAAATATTAGATCACTATGGCGGTATAATATTGAGACTTTTGTGTTCCTATTATGTGTTTCAAAACTCTAGAGATTACTGATCTGCAAGTTGTTGTAGTTGAGCACTTTTCTCAATCTTCAATTGTATTATCATTTTAATGGCTAAGCCTATGGAATACATAAGTTTTCTAATGTTTTGCTTGGAGCCCCACTACATGATTAGGTAAGACCGATTTATGGATGCAATTTCTTTTTCTTTATTGTCCAAGTTGATTCTTGCTTATGAACACAATATATATGGGAATGCTTCTGGTTTCATATTTGTGCATTTTAGATGTCGTTAATCTAACTAGACGTTAAATATGTGGATGCTAAAATGTTTGAGTTGTACAGAATCACAAGTGCTCTTATATTCTCCCTGTTTTCCCTTTGTCATTGTTGCCTGCCAAGTATTGGTGTATATGACTAAGAAATGTTGAGTATATATTTTTCTATATTCTCAGCTCGTCTACTATACATCTCTAATGGAAATGCATTCAAGAACTCACCAAGATACCTATTTCACAAATCTTCTAAATAACAATGACTTTTTATGGAATCTACAAATGAGATAAATGGACAGTAACTATCTCCACCTCAATTTGAGGTTCTGGAAGTTGAACCTATTGGACAAAAATCATAACGAGGTACAAATTTTAATAGCTAGGAAGATTTGATGCTTGTGGAATGATGACTTGAAGTTCCTTAGATGTGGTGCAAGGAAAAGATAAAAATCAGACGATGTTATGGTAAAGAATTCATAAATATTTTGAAGAAAACAAGAAATTTGATTCCGTAGATAACTACAGATCTTAATGAATCAGTGATCAATGATTCAACAAGAGTAATTGGTGGTCAACAATTAATGTGCTCTTTTTTAATAAGGAATAAATATTTCAATTACCATTAGAATTAAAATGTATAAATAAAAATTACAAATAGATATTTAAATAGAATAGTGATAGATTTAGAGAGTTTGTTATTTAGTGTTGTTGAAAAGTAATTAGCAAAAATAAAAAAGTTTATTTTCTAATCAACTTTTAATTAAAAAATAGCTGGCCCTGTTTGGATAGTGAAAATGTTTCATCTCATCTCATTATTACAATTTCTTCAAATTACTATACAAAATACAATAAACAATTCAACTTTTTCAAATCCCAAAACAATAATAATATTAAAAAATAATATTCTAACAATATTTTATTCAATTTTAAACTTTCATCTCAACTCGCTATCAAAATAGCACTTAATGCTCTCAAATACTTTTTTTTTTTTTGATAGAAAGTCAACTTCATTGAAGATAAACAAAGATTACAGACATTTATCAAGCCATAAAGCTTGAGAAAGGAACTCTGGAATACAATCTTCCCACATCTCAACATTCCAAGCATGTCTTGCAAGACAATGTGCTGCTGAGTTACCCTCTCTAAATACATGTGTAAAGGAACAAGATGCAAAACAGGTTTTTAATCTCATAACCTCTCTATAAAGAGCCCGAATATCTGAACCCAACATATCTTGTTACTACAAAGAATCTACAAGCAACAAACAATCTGATTCCACAATCAAGTTCATAACAGTGCTACCAACACACAGTTGCATCCCACGAAAAACAGCCAACAGTTCAATGGCCTCTGGATTTTCCACTTTAGTTTTGCCCATACTTGCCACCATTCGCACTTCACTCTTATCATCCCTTAAAATCACCTCAAGTCCAGCCTTCCTGAGGTCACAGAAGAGAGCCCAATCTGTATTAGGTATTAAACACTCAGCTGGAGGTGGAGACCACCTAAGATGCCTCTGCATTTGTGTATGAGATAGTCCCTTTACCGACTTGAAACTTTTCAGCCGACTTAAAGCATGTTCAGATACCTGTTTAATGGGCAAATCCAGATTTTCAAAAGCCATTTTGTTCCTTCGATACCAGAATCCCCAAGCCAAAGAGCAAAAAATAGCCAAACTATCATAATCCTTAAGATGACAAAACTGTGTAACTAACTCAAAGATCTTAGCATTATGATTCATATCTAAACTAGGGACATGTTTCTTCCAAACCTCTCTAAGGACAGGACAACTAAAAACTACATGTTTTAAGTCCTCGACAGGATATACATAGAAACTGCACATACCATCAGTAACTACCCGTTTCTTCAAAAGATTTTCCTTTGTTGGAAGGACATCTCTACATGCTTGCCAAGCGAAGATTTTAATCTTATTTGGCAAAGGTAACTTCCACAAGGCCTTCCAAACTGCATGTTGTCGATCTACCTTTGAAGTTTCTGCTGCACCAGCCTTTAACTAAGTTGAAATAAGCCTATAGCAGCTTCAACAGTAAACTTACCATTCCTTTCATGCTCCCAAATCCACTGATCAATTGAATCTCCTGGCCCTAACAACAGCTTCCTTATTTCTGTAACCAAATTTGGATTGAAGAGAGATCTAAGTATCCCCATATCCTAGCACCTATGGTTTTCTGCAAACAAACTCACCACCCGATCCTGTCTATGTTCCTCAGATATATCATAGCCTTCTTGAATCATAGCCTTATGTCCAGGTATCCACTTTTCAGTCCATAGTCGAGTTACTATACCATCTCCTATCCTCCTTCTACACCCTTCTTTCAACCATCTCCTAGCTTCTCGTATACTTCTCCATGTGAAAGAGGGCAATGGCCCAACCCTGCTTCAAAAAAATCAGAATTTGAGAAATATTTGGACTTAAGCAATTTGTACAGCAAAGAAGTTTCATCTTGAAGCATTCTCCACCCTTGCTTGGCTAGGAGAGCAAGGTTAAACGTTTGTAAGTCTTTAAAACCCAATCTCCCTTCAGATTTCCTCTAACATATATTGCTCCAACTCACCCAGTGAATCCTCCTCTCCTCTTGCTTCTGACCCCACCAGAATTTAGCCATAAGACTCTCTAGATTAGAACAAAAACTACTAGGTAGCAAAAAGCAACTCATCGCATAAGATGGAATGGACAGTGCTACAGCTTTCAGCAAAACTTCCTTGCCACATTGAGAGAGCAATTTTTCTTTCCAACATTGAAGTTTCCGCCATACTTTCTGTTTTATGGAATGGAAAGCCCTATTCTTTGATCTACCAACTATTGGAGGTAGTCCAAGATACTTCTCATATTGTTGGAACTCCCCATTTCCCCCACATTAGCCCAATTTCTTCCCTCTTCTCCCTATCCACATTACTACTGAATACCATGGTAGTTTTCTCTTTATTTATTTTCTGACCCGACACCCTCTCATAAGCATCCAAAAAAGCTTGTAATCTTTTGTTTTCTTCCACCTCAGCCTTGCAAAAAATCAAACTGTCATCTGCAAACAGCAGATGATTTATGGTTGGGCCCCCCGACAGATTTTTATTCCTGAAAGCTCTTTTTTTGCCTTGGCTTCCTTCAGCAAAGTAATCAACCAGAAACAAAAAGGAATTAAGATCCTGAAATCAAACACTCTTGACCAGTCGCCAAGCCTTCCTCATTGTTGATTTAAAAGCATCCTTATTAAAATGCTTCTCGGTGAACAAAGACATTACTAAACACTTGCCACCCCACAGATTCAACTCCTCCAATTTCTCTACTTCCACCACAACCTCATCATTTTCATGTTCCATTAGCGACAGGCGCTGATACAATTCCTATAAATCGCTCTCCATACCAGTAAATAACCACCACTCAGAAAAGGAAACCCTCAAACCTGTGCGACAATAGTGAAACCAGACCACCACTCAGAAAGGAAACCCTCAAACCTGCACGACGGTAGTGAAAACAGACCTCCACACTCTCCCTAGAAACTCAGAGAGAGAGAGAGGGGAGACGTTGTAGTACACTTTCAAATACAAATTCAGCCTTGGTTGAATAGCAAGGGAAGACAAGTGCTGGAATTTTCAACATATAGGGTTACTTTCCTTTGATTTTCAGGTTTTTTAAGCCATGAGTTTTATTTCGTAAAGGTTTGATATGTCAACATATCGTGAAATCTATTAAGAATATGTTTGAATGTTGAGATGAGTTGAGTTGAGTTGAGTTGTGAATAATAATATTTTATGGATGTTATTGAGATGTGTTTTAACTTTTTAAGGTTGAAATGAATTTAACTTTTTAGCTTAAAATGCATGAAGTATGTTGAAATGAGTTTAACATTTTTATGAAAAGTTGAAAAAGTAATAGATCTCATCAATGATTGGTTTGAGATGAGATAAGTTGAAATGAGTTGAATCTGACAACCAACCACAACCTAAAAGTATAAAACACCAATGATATTTTAATCACTATAGGATCTAGTACTTTAATATGTATTGATTGTAAAAAAAAAAGTAAGTGTAAATAGATTTTGTCTTTAAGTCATGCTCTATGCACACTCGTTACAGGGCTTAATGCTGCTTTAGGGCGTCCTATTTTGGCCTGAATTTTTTCCAAGGCCAGCTGTTCCATAAGGCGAGTTAGGCGGTTGCCTAAAACCTTGCAATAAAAGAAGGCCCAAAAGATACTAAAAGTTAATTATTAAAAAGTTAAAAAATATTTCTAGACTAAATGATATTAACCTTGAAAATTGAAAATAATCAATTCTAACTCTACGGTAAAAAACAAATAGACGTCAACAGGCTTTATATAGACTTTGCAACTTCACTTAGAAAAGCCAAAAGTCACAATAAAATCTCAAAAAAGACATTTCAATCTATCTGTCAAAGAAATTTCAGAACATTTCAAGAACTCTCATTTTATACCTGAAATTTACAAATTTTATTTCATCTCTCTTGTACTCTAGACTCCAGCCTACAATTTTTAATCTCTAACTCTCTTGCATCCATCTTGCTCGTATTTGGCACTGGCAATCTCTCTCATTGCTGCATTGCACTTGTAAAGGTTGAGAGGCATCTCTATTGTGCTATGGTCTATGAAGGTAATAAAATTGCCATGTGACTTGTTTCTAGTCTCGAGAACATCCTTTGTTTTCTTTTTTCTTTTTTGTCTTCTTCTTCCAGACTTCAAGCGATCACGGCGACCAAAGGTTTCACAATTGAATTCACATGGCCCATGGGCCACGTATTCCTTGACTTTTTTTTGTCAAATTTTATTTTTTTTAACTTCTCTAATGTATAATTTATTTCTTGATTTTGAATATTAATATTAATATATTTTATTTTATTGTGTAGATTAACAATTTTATATAAAAAGTGGTGCTCATCTTTTATATAAAAGTGAATCCCATTTGCTAAACTAGGTTCTATTGTTTTATGTTAATATTTATATTATTCTAGAATATTCATAAGCATAGTAAGAATATTCTAGCCATATTATCAATTGAGAATGAAATATTAGAAGAACTTGAATATAAAAATTTAACTAGCAATTTTGCATTTCAAAAAACAAGAAGAATAATTTTTAAATAAAAATATACTTTGATACAAGAAAAATGTCACATTTTAACTTCCCGCCTTATGCCTCAAAATCTATTGAGCCGGCCCTGATTTTGTATCTACAAGTGATCGAGCTTAAGGTATGAAAATATCAGTACGAGATATTGTGTGGGTGTGTGTGGTTGCACAATCAGTAGTTAACTCATTTTGGGGTTTTGCCCCCTTATAATTCCAAAGTTTTGTCCTCAATATTAAGGAGAATCTGAGTCACGACAAAAATGATATAATTAGGTTTAAACTAAGGTAGTGTTAACTTCTTAATGCAGCCCTTGAAAGAGTCCAATAGCTTCTCTTTCGATGGTAACAGTACTGCGTACAGAAATTTCTATAGTGGCTGATGTTACCCTAAACTCTATCAATGGAAAACTATATGCTACTACATAAAAGTGTATCAAGCTTCAGTTTTATTCCGTATGATGTGAGCATGCCAAGATATAAACTTTTTGTTTCTTTTCTTGTATTTCTTTCGTCCTTTCCTACCATTGGTTTTACTGGAAGATAGAAGCAAGATCGTGACAGAAAGGGACTACAGCCTAGGCTCTAGATTGAAGAGTACTTCTAATCTAGACAAGGAGAAAAGAGTTGAGTCTAGCTTGAGGGTCTATACCTACCTATAGTTGCAGCAGGTTTGGAGGATGATTTCCCGTACACTTCATAGAATTGGTGATGAATATTGAATAACGAAAGGAAAATGGGCAGCACACTTGGGTAAAAGACTCCTGCAAACCCGAGGAACTGTAATGATCTTTGATAAAATGTAATAGAACTAACTAGAAACAGTAGAGAGATTCAAAGAGATTGTATTGATAACTGGGTATAATCGAGGTACACCCAACCTCCATAACCTGTGAGAAGCTCTAGAAAATATTCTCCAAAACATAAGGAAATGATTTTTGTTTCCCCCCTTCTATATTCACTTTCAGATAGGTAACTAACTCCCCAATGATTTGCTTACACCTGGAAATCTAAAACTGAATTACAAAGGGTAAAATAGTAAAATACTAGATTTTAATAACAACATTGTCTTCCAGAACTTAGACATGAACCACGCAGTATTGTAGTCCCTCTTCTCACGTAAGCTGCCTTCTGAAATATGTCCAAAACGCCCCATTGAGCTAATGGTCCTTGGCCCAATTCAGCTTCATTCTTCCCAGCCTTTTAATCTTTCTTCAGCTTGGCCAAATTCCATGGTTTTCATAAAAAACCCACCCACTTAAAGAACCTTTCCCACAAGGTGTGGGTAAGATTCTTGAAGTGTCTTCATACACTCTAGTTGTTATTCTCGACAGAAGCCTCAATCCACTTCGCCAACACTTCTGTGCGAGCTCTGCTGCCATGGAGGGTGATGTGACGATCTAGCACCATTTTTGGCTTAGGTTGGACTTCGACAGCGTTTTTGATTGGAGGCTGCAAAGGGAGGGGTTGTACCTGAGATCCCAACTTCCGTTTGAGGCAGGAAACGTGGAAGACGGGGTGGATCCTTGACTCCGATGGTAGATCCAAGTGATAGGCCACGACTCCCAGGTGCTGCACCAACTTGAAGGGGACATGGAACTGGGTGAGAGTTTGAGGTTGTGCCATACAGCCGTCGATTTCTAGTGGTAAGGTTGTAACTTATTTCGAACTCTCTCTCAGTTCTACATTGGTCAGCATATTTCTTTCATCCTTTGTTGAGCAAATATCAGGTTTTCTTTCAAGATTTGTTTGGTTTGCTCCCTTGACTAGAGTAATTTGTCCACTAGGTCTTTAGAAGCTGTGCTAGGAACATAGGTAGTTAACTTTGGGGGTTTATACCCATAGAATGCCTCAAAAGGTGACATCCTGGCAGAGGTGTGGTATGAAGTATTGTACCGCCACTCTGCAAGAGGAAGCCATTGAACCCATTGTTTTGGCTTAGACCCCACATAGCATCTTAGATACCCTTCCACAGCCTTGTTCAAGGCCTCGGTTTGACCATCACTTTGTGGATGGTAAGCTGAGCTGTAGTTTAAAGAAGTTCCCTACAGTGAAAAAATGGTTTTCCAAAAGGAACTTTGGAATGTAGGATCTCGATCAGAAATAATGGTCTTTGGAACCATGGAGCTTGAATACCTCCTTTAAGAAAATCTGAGATACATCAGTGGTAGTATAGGGTATGACAGACTCATGAAATGGCCATAGGTTTTAAGAAACCCTGAATGGCCTGCTTGTGGACTGCTGTGGATAAACTATAGGACCTTTTCCTTCAATGCAGAATCAAGATCTATCACAAACCTTCCCTTCTTAAGAATCAGCCACTGTAGCCTCTAGGAACCTCCTCCTTGGCCTTGAATTTATTCACTAAATCCAGTAACTTAGGGGCAGAAGAGTAACTCTGTCTCAATTCTTCTACCCAATATGTTGTTGGAAATGAAATAATGGCTAGCAGTCCCTCCTCCCCATAAGACTTTTCATGCTTTCTAGAGAGAGCATCGGCCACCTTATTTTCCCTTCCCTTCTTAAACTCAATTTTAAAGTCATAACACATGAGCTTGGTGACCAATTTCTATTGGGCTGTGGTTCCCACCTATTATTCTAGCGAAAATTGCAAGGCCTGTTGGTCTGTTTTAACAACAAACAATTGGCCCAATAAGTAGGGTCTCCACCTTTGCACTGTTGTCACTAGTGCAAGTAACTCCTTATCATAAGTGGAAAATGCCAAAGCCTTCCCTTTTAAGGCCTTGCTGAAATAGGAGATTGGTTGCCCCCTTGCATGAGGACTGCCCTGATCCCACATCCACTAATATCACATTTTATCATGAATGTTTGTGTAAAATCTGGGAGCCATAGAACTGGGGGCTGAGAAACTGCCCTTTTTAACTGTTGAAAGGCCACAATGGCTTATTGATTCCATGCATAGGCATTCTTTTTTAGAAGAGCTGTTAAAGGAACAGCTAGAAGGCCATAATTCTTTACAAATTTTTTGTAGTAGCCCATTAAACCCCAAAAACCTCATAAGGCTTTTAAGTTTGTAGGAACTGGCCAATCCAACATCGAGGCCACCTTATTTGGGTCAGCCTTCACCCCTTCAACCGACACTACATGTCCCAAATATTCCACCTCATGCACCCCAAGCTTGCATTTGGACAACTTCGCATGCAAGTTGTGCTGAGATAAGACCTCCAAAACTTGTTTAAGGTGACTTAAGTGATCCTCTAAACTGTGACTATACACTAGTATATCATAAAAAAAAAAAAAAAAAAGCAGAACAAATCTTCTAAAAAATGGCTTAAAAATCTCATTCATTAACCCATGAAATGTTGAGGGTGCATTGGTGAGGCCAAATGACATCACCAAAAACTCGTAATGGCCTACATGGGTACGAAAGGCTGTTTTGGGAACATACTCTAGGGCCACCCTGATTTGATGGTACCCAGACCTCAAGTCCATTTTTGAAAAACCACTGAGCTATAGCTCATCTAGCAACTCATCGATGACTGGGATTGGGAACTTATCCTAGACAAAATTTTAGAAGGAACCTATGTGCAGCATTGGTCAGCTGCGTTGGATGGCATTCTTACTTTTGAGAGATGTTTTGGTTCCATAAAGTGAGTTTCTGGAGATTATCTTTATGTGTTTCATCGAGGTTTAGGAAATCCTAGCAGCACACTGGATGCGGGCATAATCATGTTACAATGAAAAGACAACGTTTTGATGGTTTTGATGAATCATCGTTTTGAGACCATGCTTCTTTTATATGGATGTTTAGTCTAAGTATTTTGATGAACGATGTGACTTTTGTCATAAGATTATTTATGAGATTTGTTTATGTTTAGGGATATAGTAGTTTTGCTACATTGTGTGTTGCTCAAAGAAAAAAATTATCCGTTGTGAATAGTATATACTGTTTGATGCATGCTTGGTGCACTACATCTATAACTGTCTTGAACGGGGGTTTGTGACATTATGTTGCATCTCTTGACGCTTCAAGCACCGTTAAATCCGAAGCAAAGGCTATAGGCATCACATTAATATTAATGATGCACTTAAAAAGGAAATTGGTGTATTGACATGTTATATATAGGTAGAAATTTACGCAAATGTAATTAACAACATAAAAGTGATTTCGTATATAAAGGTGATTTTTGCGTAAGGCTAGACATAAGTGACTATATTCAGGTTCTTACTAATTTATGTAAAG
>QEOT01004139.1:81902-170093 GCA_003123785.1 Pterocarya stenoptera
TGAGATTGTTTGAAGATGCATACCAAGGAGAGGGCAGAGATGAAGGAGATGTTTATTACTACTGGTCAGAGAGTGTCATCTATGACTGATACAAGGATGTCCATACAGAATGTTAGCTACATGTGTATCACAACCCACTTCATTGAAAGTGAGTCGACGTTGCAAAAGTTGATTATTAGCTTCAAAAAATTTGTTGATCACAAGGGTTCATCCATTGGGGCAGAGTTGGATGACTGTATAAAGGATTGGGGAATTAGAAAACTGTTTTGTATCACAGTTGACAATACCAGTGCCAATGACACTGCAATTGATTAGTTTAGGCAAAATACAACGGTAAAAGAAGATATCATTCATGAGCACGAGTTTATCTATGTTCGATTCTATGCTCATATCGTCAACCTCATTGTTGTTGAGGGGTTGAAGGAGGTTGATGATTCAATTACCAAAGTTTGCCACCCATGTGAGATATGTGAGGGCTTAGCCCCAAAGGCTTGGCAAGTTTAAGGCAATAGCCGAACAGTTTCAATTTCCATCTTCTAGTATGTGAGCTTGTAAGTTGGAACTTTATATAAACGATGTTGGATGTGGCACAAAAATACCAAAGAGTGTTCGAGCGGATGGAGGTCGAGGATGGAGACTTGAGGTATGCTTTGCTGGAATCAATAAGGGCAGGGAGGGGGATTGGTGTGATAGACACAACTGATTGGATCAATGTGAGGTACTTTGTTCAATTTTTGAAGTTATTTTATGACATAACTGGTTCCAAATATTATACTGCAAACATGTACTTCGGTGAGCTCTCGAGGCTTTAGACTACTTGCAATAGAATTGTACTGACACTGTCAGATTATTGAATGGTATGGCTATGAGGAAGAAATTCAAATATATTAAATATTGGGGATATTGAGAAGATAAATAGATTATTATTTGTGACTACAATTCCTGACCCCCGATATAAGTTGGTTATTATAGAATTTTGGATTAGGGATGTCCTCGATGATAAGAAGTCAGATCAGTTTATCAGAGAATTGAAGAGTGATATTAATGACTTAAATAGCCATTACAATAGTAGTGGTTAGTCTTCAACCGTAGGTGGTAGCTACTCACATCCAACCGACTTGACATCTTCCTTAGATTACACACATGCAAAGAGTTCATCTGTTTTGATGCGACAATATCATCAAATCCGTGCATGTAGGAATATTATGCAGTATAAGTCTGAGATTGAGCCTTACTATATGGAAGATGTCAAGGCACCTAGTGATACATTTCATATATTAACTTGGTAGAAAGTTAATTTCACCAAGTTTCAAGGCCTTTCTTGAATAGCCTGGGATATGTTAGCCATTTCTCTCACTAGAGTTGTCTCTGAGTAGGCGTTTAGCACCAGAGGTCACGTGTTGGATGCTTATCAGAGTTCATTGGCTCCGACCACCATTGATGCCCTTATTTGCACACAAACCTGTCTAAGTTCAATGCCCATTGGACTAGATACCGTTGATACCGAGAGCTATAAGTTTGAATCGGGTAAGTTTATGCTTTTAAATGATTATTTATATATTTTTAATGTTTTAATTATTTAACTTATAATTTTTATGATTTTGTAGACCTAACGGTGAACTCCAAAATAATTACGAATAATTAAGACGGATACACCGTGGGATGGAAAACGCCCTTTATCGGTGAGAAATGAAATATCATTAGCAAAATAGCCTTGTTTGTTTTTGTTAGTTTAAAATAATGTTTTATTTCTAACTTTTTTTAATTTTTATAACGATACATGATGCTTGGAATTGGAGGCTGATGGTGTTGAAAATTTGAAAATTATTGTCAATTTGTAATCACTCATTGTATTTAACTTTTTTTAATTATTTTTTACAGTATTTTTCAGAAATGGGAAGCCCAAAAGGGTGTTGGTGATTTTGTTTTTTTTTTTTTAAAAAAAAAAAAATTTGAAACAGGCTTTTGAAAAATGAGGAGCTCAAACTCAAATTAGGCCTTCGGTAGTGGGCCTTGGCCCTTAGGCCAACTCACACTTTGATCGAAGCTCAGAGCTCCTATCGTAGTCGGAGTCCAAGATGACCACCGACTCCCGTCGAAGTCGAAGGTCCAAGGTGGGCTTTTCGACTCTGCAAAAGTCGGAGTTCACCCTTATTTTAAGGTAACAAAAGACTCTTTTTTCTATTGTGAGATAAAGATTGTAGGATTATGCATGTATTGACAAAGTTGATTCACTAGTAATGTAATTTCTAATCTTGTAAAGCTACAATACTGCAAGGCTCCTACAATGCCTTTGTAATAGATGGGAGTTAGAAGAGGATCACCTTCATGTTGTTGTGATAAATGAAGACAAGATAAGCCCTTGTCAACCTTAATCCCAAAAAAAAAAAAAAAAAAAAAAAAAAAAAATTAGTGGACCTAAATCCTTCATGGCAAAGTCTTACTTGAGATTGTTGACTAACTATTGCATGTGTGGCAGACTTGTATACTGACTATGATCTCGTCCACATAGACATAGAAATACATCTTGACCCTTCATTGAATGTAAGTGAATGATGAATAACCAACATGAGATTCAATGAAATTGAACAAGAAGTAAGGACTGAGATGAGTGATGAAACCATGCTCGTGGTGCTTTTTTTTGTTTTGTTAAAAGAGTTAGGTTCACCTGTCCAAGAGTGACCCTTCTCTAATTTTATTAATAACCCTCACTTGTGATGGAGGAAAATCGTGGTTACAAATCAAGCATTTGGGATACAAAATAAACCCAGCATGACAAAAAAAAAAAAAAAACAAACCAGAAGAAATAAAAACAAGAACAACGAAACGTCAAGCAGAAGACAAACGAGACTAACTAAGATGAAGCAAAGGCATCCCGAAGTAGTCTATGCGAATAAGACCACACAACACTCAGGGAGACTCCATCAAGTGGGAAAAAACTAAATTACTACCAGAAGCCTCATGCTTGGCTAACAATCTGCAACTTTATTTCCCCCCCAAAAAACATGGTGAATCGAACAAGTCATGGAACTCATAATGTCAAGAATATCCTCCAAAAAATCCTTCAGATACTACACCCCACATCTTTTACTCCTCCATCAAGAAATAACAGTCATAGAATCAATTTCAATTTCCACATAATTAAAAGATAAAGATTTACAAACCTGGAGCCCATGAAGGAGAGCTAAAATCTCTGCCCGATTATTGGAGCCTGTGCCAATGAATACAGAAAAAGCATGAATTAAATTACCATGATCATTTCTAATAATCCCACCCACGCCTGAGGCGCTCAGATTACCCAAACTACTACCATCTGTATTCAGTTTAACCCAACCCACCGAAGGCCCTTGGCGAGCAATAACTTTGCAACACCGATTGGGAGGGAACACAAGCTGGACATGCAAACTCTCCAGTACCTACATATCAAAACCAGAAATGTGAGAACTAGCATGCATATCACGACAAATAAGACTAATCCACCGACGAACAGAGTGAGTGATTTCAGAGGCAGATTCAAAGTGTCCCTCCATAAGCACCAAACAACGCCTCTGCCAGAGTCTCCAAGTGATAACCACGGGAAGAATCCCACAATAACACCAACTTGAGACAATAATTTCGCACGGCGAAACCTAGTGTGTACCATATCTTTCCAGTTGTGGCCATTCGGAATACCAAGACTAGCCCCAAAATAATGCCAAACAGTGCTAGCAATTTCACCTGTAACCAAAACATGATTCTGGTCTTCATAGTGACCGTTAGCACAACAATCACGAGGGATAATAGGAATGCCAATACGGCGAAGATGATGATCCACGCTCAGGGCCATGTACCAAGCTTTCCACATATTGATGGACATTTTAAGAGGAAGACTCTTATGCCACATCCAAGAATGCCCTTCAAGAGTGCCACCCCTAATACGAACACAATCCCAAGCCGACTTGGTGGAAAAAAGGCCATTATCATTATTAGTTCATATCAACACATCCAAACCTGGTTTAGTCTTACAAATATCTAAAATACCATCAAGATCATCCGAGCCCACTAACTGGAGAATAAAATCCACATCCCAACTATTAGATAATTTTCAGTCCTTAACTTTAAGAAGAGAATAACCCACAATATGCATATCATTAGCTAAAGGACCTCTATCTTGCCATTTATCATACCAGAATAAAACATTTCCTTCTTTTATGCGCCACGTAGAGTTATCCAAAGGAAGGGTTTTAGCAATCATTTTCCAAAACCTTGTACCCTTAGTTGGATCAACCAGGGTCCAAGGCTTAGCACCCACATACTTTTAAATTGGCCCATAAAGAGTTAGCTTGAATAGGATTCCAACCAAATCGAGTGTGAAAGGCTTGTTGCTTATCATCAAGATTCCTTAGAGCCAAGCCACCTTCCTCTACGGGACGACAGTTAGAATTCCAGGCCACCCATTTTTTCTTACCTTTACCATTCACCTCCTCCCAGAAAAAAGTGCTCATCATACGATGGAAGGTTTTGATAGTGGATTGCTGGACCTGTAGAATTGCAAAAAGATGAAGAGCCATACTAGAAAGAACATGCCGCAATAAAATAAGTCTGCCACCCATCGAAAGAATTTTCATTTTCCACCCTGAGAGTTTCTTTTGAAATTTAGACACCATATCTTCCAAATGCAAGTGTTTGAGTTGACCCAAGATAATAGGCACACCAAGATATGTGAAGGGCAAAGATCCTTATGAAAATCCAGTCTTTCTAAATAACAAGCTCTTATGAGCTAAGGAGATTTTTTGAGAGCAAAAAATGGCAAATTAGAATGATTAATGCATTGTCCCAACCAACTTTCATATTTATGAAGCACATCTAAAATCTCCCTGAGGGCTTTAGAGCTACCATTAGAAAAAAACACCACATCATCAGCATACATAAGATGAGAAATTATAGGCGTACCTTGAGCCTATGAGAATTGACCAAATTTCGGAGCCTCCACACTTTGCTTGATCAGTCGAGAGAGTAGTTATTGTAGAATAATAAACAGATAAGGGAAGAGGGGGTCACCCTAACGCAAACCACGACCACCTTTATAAAAGCATTTTATAGTGCCATTCATAATAATTGAATACCAAGGGGTCGAGATGCAGACTCTGATAAGATCACAAAAATTAGGAGAGAAGCCAAAATAGCAAAGAACCTCCAGAAGAAAAGACCAATCCACTTGATCATAAGCCTTAGCCATATCCAGTTTAATCATGATATTACCACCATGGGCCTTTTTATTAATGGAGTACACCATTTCCTACATGATACTAATATTCTCAAAGATGCTTTTCCCCGGGATGAAAGCGCCTTGTTCCCACGATATCGTTCATGAGAGGAGACCTGTCAAGCAATTAACAATGATCTTGGAGAAGATTTTATAAAACACCGAGCAAAGACTAATAGGCCTAAACTTATCAAAACCAGAAGGTGTATCAACCTTTGGAATTAAGACAAGAAAAGAAGCTGTAAAAAATCTTGGAAGCTGTTTAGAAACAAAAAATTCAGATATGGCTTCCAAGACATCCTCTTTCACCACCTCCCAACAACTTTTGAAAAAACTAGAACCAAACCCATCAGGACCCCGAGCAGTATTAGACAGGATAGAGGAAAGAGCTAAGAAAACTTCATTCATAGAAGGAACTAAGCACAGAATAGAGCTACAGAATCTGAAATAACAGAGAGTCGACAAATTAGGTAATGATCTAGTTGGCATGCCTTGCAGAAAATTAGAAAAGAAATCAACAGCCCCCTGATGAAGACTCTCTGGTGAATTAAAAACCACCCCATTCGAACACCGCATTTCCACCACTCTTTTATGCCATTTATTAGCAAGGCAAGCATGGAAAAAATTTGTGTTCCGATCACCTTGCATGTGCCATTTTAACTTAGACATTTGAGCCAATCTTGTATCCTCACGGCCAAGCCAATTATCCAATTCTGCAGATGAGACAAGAAGATCCCTCTCCATTGCTTCATCCTAGTTTTGATGTAGCTTATTTTCAAGCTCCTCAATGTGACTCTCTAGAGGATTAATATGCATAGTGGTACGGCCGAAAATCTGTTTATTCCATTCACGCAAAGCAACCTTAGTATTCTTCAACTTGACTGCAATTTAGTAAGCCCATGACCAACAACAGATGCAGACCACGCCTGACGAACACAAACTAAAAATTGCGGATGGTCCACCCACATTTGTTGAAAGCGAATAGGCGAGGGGCCATAAGAGAAAGGATCCATCTTAAGCTCAATAACCATAGGAGAGTTGTCAGATGTAGTGCGTGGAAGATAAGAATAGCCTGCATTCGGAAAAGAAGAGAGCAAAGAAACATCCATGAATACCTGATCTAACTTCACCCAAGACCAAGCAAGACCCGACTGCCCATTGCACCAGGAGTAAGTTCTGCCATTCAAATTCATTTCGACCAAACCGACCTGGTGGATCCAGGCATTGAAATCCTCCATTGCAGATTGGGATGAGGACAACCACCCATTCTCTCCGAATTAGTACGAATAATATTAAAGTCTCCAACAAAGAGGCAAGGCTCCGAACCCATAGAGTGAGAACTAAGCTCCTCCCACAAGCTTTTCCTCTCATACATGCTGCACTTAGCATAGATAATGTTACACAAAAATTGATAAGACCCCGTGTCCACACGAAGGGAGATAAACTGCAAGCTTGTCTGCACCACTTGTATATCGAGAACATTGTCCCAAAAAAATCCAGAAATTTTACCACCATTTGCTACATTAGAAGTAAGAGAATCAAAATGTAAAGAATGCATCAACCAGAAATCTTTGTCAAGAGTTTGGAACAGTTCCAAAACCATTACGATCTTAGGCTTGAACTTACAAACTAAATGCTTTAAACGAAGTCATGAGGTGCCAATGCCACGGACATTCCAAACAATGATGGAGTCACTCACAAGGACGATGTAGAGGAACAGGTAAGGACCCGAATAGAACTTCTCACTTTCTCAAACTTCTTCTTCTAATATTTTTTCTTAATAGTTTTGCCTTCTGATTTAGAGTGATAGTCCTTATCCTGAGGGAGAACTTCCGGTGGAATATCAAGATCGGGCTCTGAAACAATATCATCTAGTAGAAGGTCTGGGTTCTCATTTAGAGTTACATCTTCCAAACAGGGAGCAGTTTCCATATCAATGTTAATTGGTTCCTCCAAAATCAGAGGGGTGGGCTCTGCAAAACTAAAAGAAAAAATTTGGTTTCGATTCAAAAGGTTACCTGCATCCTCACTGGGCGTGAGACCCCTCGGTCATGGAAGAAACCACTAGGGTAGAGGATAGGCCCCAGCGGCTATGGATAAAGGCACTGATTGCATCCAGGGAGGGCCTCTGTCGAAGGAACTTGAGCACAATGGAGAAACAGAATGGTTAAGCCGAACGAGTGATTTCTTCTTTTGAAAACTGAAAAAATATTTCTCCGTCCATGACCTTCGGCACACGAGGGGCGACTGTGATGTTAGGAAGGGGTTGAGGGATCACAGCAACCAGATCGGCAAAGGACTGGCCAGCAGTGTGGCCATCAGCGACTGCCATGTAACCTCACTGAAGCAGCAAGAAGCCCTGCAATCACTAGGAACCCTAGTAGAGCAATTTTTTAGAACAGGGAAAAAATAGAATATATATATTATACAAGCTTGTGGAGCTTGTTTTAGTCCATACAATACTTTTTGGAGCTTGCATATGTAGTTAGGATGGTGAGAATCTTGAAAACCAAAGGGTTTCTCTATATAAACTTTTTCTATTAAGAACCATAGAGAAAAACATTAGAGACATCAAGTTGTCAAGGTGGCCAATTGAAATGAACAACAAGCTCCAAGATTACTCAAATGGTGGAAGGCTCATTAATTGGACTAAAGGTTTCAAAATAGTCTAAGCCATCTTGTTGTTGGAATCCCTTAGCTACTAATATAGCCTTGTTCATATTAATGACATCGGACTTTTGTTTGAACTTAAAAACCCACTTACATTGAATCTCATTTTTATCTATAGGCCTAGAGTTTCCATGAGTGGTTGGCTTGTAAGGCATCAAATTCTACCTTCATAACATCCTACTACTCAACAAACTTAGCAGCTTGATTATATGAAAATGGTTCGGTAAGGCTTGTAATGGCAGGCAATGCACACAGAGGTGCTTTCTGGTCTAGTAAACATGGTAATATATAAAGGTTTTGGGACAATGGACTCCTAACTTTAAGTGGGTGACCATAGGATGGGAGGGCTGTGACTCAGGTGGAGAAACAATTTATGAGGTGGACGACTCAATGGACAAGTCAATGTGCTCATGGGGAGAGGCCGAGACAGTTTCAAATTCAGGTGACGACACACATTGAGAAGTAGAATGTGGTGCAACAAAAGATGATTTAGTAATAGGAAATATATAATCTCTAGTATTTTTAGAGTGTAAGGGAGGACTGAGGATTGGAGTGTGTATTGAATGCCCTCCATGATTTTTGATGAAGACTGTCATCTTCATTTAGCTACCTTTGCATTGGTTCCAAATAGAGAGGAGAAAGGGT
Source organism: Pterocarya stenoptera (assembly GCA_003123785.1). Lineage (NCBI taxonomy): Eukaryota > Viridiplantae > Streptophyta > Magnoliopsida > Fagales > Juglandaceae > Pterocarya > Pterocarya stenoptera. The sequence continues at coordinate 90,463 of QEOT01004139.1, forward strand.
CATAGGCTAGGAATTAAAGTTCATTAAGACTACATAGTGACTGAGGTTTATAGGGACAAGAAATCCTATGAATGATGCCCACTTGTTTGTAGAAACTCTTTAAATGAATAGGAAATTGTACTCTCCCCGCCATCAGATTTAAATTTTAAATTTTGTTGGAGAATTGATGTTTAGGAAAGCATTTGAACTTTATAAAGGCATCAAAGGACTCTAATTTGTTATGCAGAGGATACATCCCTAAGAAACGTGAGAAGAATTTAATACTTGCAACCAGTGATGCTATAGGTGAGCATCATAGGTCCAAATGGAAAAATCCAAGAAGATAATAAGATTTTATTGATGAGAGTGAAAATGGCAAGCATTTACTCTTAGCTACTTGACAAGGCTCACACACCACACTTTTATTAATTTTTTGCTTGAATGTGTTAAGAAAATGTATTAGTAAACACTTGCAAACCATGAATAAAATTATCTTTCCTTCTGCACTATGTGTTTTGTCTTATAGGTTATCCACAAAATGCCAAGTCACTAGACTCGCGGTAAACACACAAGCAGTGACAGTCTCTTGACTACCCAACTCTCATGCAAATAAAAGCTGAGTCACTTGACTATCCGCGAATACACGAGCAGCGATAGTCACTTGACTACCTGACCCTCGCACAAATAAAAGCCAAGTCACTAAACGTGCCGCGAACCTAATGGAAACGACAATCTCTTGACTGCTAGCACTCGTGCAAATAAAAGTCAAGTCTCTAGACTCGTTGTGAACTAATGGCCAGGGACAATATCTTGATGTGCCCGGCCCTCGACAAATAAAAGTCGAGTCCTTGGACTCACAATGAACCAACAGGTGGAGATAGTCTCTTGACTAGTATGCCCTAGCGCAAATAAAAGCTGAGACCCTCGATTTGCCGCAAACACAAGGGCAGTGACAATCCCTTGATTGCCCAACCCCTGGGCAAATAGAAGCCAAGTTACTAGACTCGCCGCAAAGTAATGGGTGGTGACAGTCCCTTGATTGCCTAGCCCCGCGTAAATAAAAGTCAGGTCCTTGTACTCATCACAAACAACTGGTAACAATAGTCTCTTGATTGCCAGGCCATCGAGCAAATAACAGTTGAGTCACTGGACTCATTGTGAACCAACGAGTGACGACAGTTTCTTAATAGCCTGGCCATGGAGCAAATAAAAGCCCAGTCCTTGGACTCGCTGCAAATATACAAATTGTGATAGTAACTTGATTTCTCAGCACTCGCACAAATTGCGATAGTAACCTATAGCAAACCAATGGGCAGTGAGTCTCTGAACTACCTGACCCTCGGGAAAAAAAAATTCAAGTCCTTGAACTCGCCGTGAACCAACGAGTGGGGACAATCCCTTGACTGCTTGACCCTCGTGCAAATAAAAACCGAGTCGCTGGACTCACTGCAAACCAATGGGTAGCAGTAGTCTCTTGACTGCCCAGCCCTGAGTAAATAAAAGGCAAATCCCTAGACTCGCAGCGAACCAATGGGTGGCGGTAGCCTCTTGACTGCCTGGTCCTTGTGTAAATAAAAGATGAGTCCCTGGATGGTGACATGTCTCTTGACTGATTGACTCTCGTGCAAAGAAAAGTTGAGTCCTTGGACTCACCATGAACACACGAGTGGTGACAGTCTCTTGACTGTTAGGCCTTCACGCAAACTAAGTCGAGTCAATGGACTTGCCTTGAACCAACAAGTGGTGACAATCCCTTGACAGTCTTACCCTTAAACAAATAAAACCCAGAAACACACAAGCGGTGAAAATCTCTTAACTGGTTGGCCCTCATGCAAATAAAAGTCGAGTCCTTGGACTACCACGAACACACTTGTGGTGATAGTCTCTTGACTGCTCGGCCCTCGGGAAAATAAAAGTCGAGTCAATAGACTTGCCGTTAACCAATGGGCATTGACAATCCCTCAACTACCCGTTGCAAATCACTGCGAACCAACGGGCGGGGACAGTCTCTTGACTACCTAGCCCTCGCACAAATAAAATTTGAGTCATTGGACTTGTTGTGAAACAACGGACGGTGACAATCCCTTGACTGGCCAGCTCTCACGCAAATAAAAGTAGAGTCAATGGGACTCGTCGTGAATCAACGGGTGGTGACAGTCCCATGATTACCCCGCCCTCACGCACATAAAACCTAAGTGGTAGGACTCATTGCGAACACACAGGTGATGAAACATTGGCTCCAATTCGGGCATCCCCTCAACACCCCTATCAGTTGCTGGCTCCTGTTCGAGTGTCATTGAGGCACCTGGGTGGCTGCAACGATGCCTCGGTCGGTTGCTCACCCTATGAGTCTATATTGCCTAAGGGAGGGGTCTCCGCAACAGGCTCCTCTAAGATAGCTGATGAAGCACCCTTGGGTGATGTGTTGAAAGGAGAGGAAGGTATGGAAACCTTCTCCTTATTGAGGTCTACGACCAAGGGTTGGCTCGGGGACAACCCTTGGAGTAGTCAGAGTGTGGTGAATGGACAACCCTGTCGTCGCCTGAGGACCTTGGCACCTTAGTATCAATTGTTGCCTCAAGAGCGATGGTGTGTGCCTTATAATCATCTTTTGGGGAGGTGGATGTCTCTGGGACATCCTCAAACGATAGGATGGGAACACGAGACCATCTCGCGCTCTTCTTCTTTACGACTAGAGACCCTAGCTGGTTCCTAATCACTCAACAAGGTAGAAGATGGCGGCACTGGTCAGGATGAAACAGGGGGTTGGTCAGACAATAGGGCATCCATGTGGCCTCAGGTAGGCAGTTGAGCCTAAGTTGGTTCCGCGACACCTGATCAAGACAAGGCCTATGAAGACTGGCTCGGGGAGGCACTCCCATGGATTCGGAACTACCATTGCTAGACCTCGATAGCTCACAAGCCACCTCTTCTTCAGTGTGAGACTTTTTCCCTCTCCTTGGATCAAAGGATAGGGAGGCCTTTTCTAGTACCAAGAAGCAGATGGCTCCCTTAGGATACGATGGCCCTGAAATGCAATCGATACGAAAACACCAGTAGTTGGTCGATGTTGGCTTCGGTCAGTAGGGCTTCAGTCCAAACTTCTTCTGGTGTGTCTCCACCCAGGCATAAACCGTTGCCAAGAAATCTTGCTCCCACTCAGCCAAACGGCACGGACAGGGAACTCACAATGGACTGCCTCTCCAGTGGGAAGTTTCCAGCCTTGACCCGACACAAAGAAGAACTATATGAACCAATCCTTGACAAAGGAAAAGAGGGGTTCCAGGTAGGCAACCATNTTGGGACATCCTCAAACGATAGGATGGGAACACGAGACCATCTCGCGCTCTTCTTCTTTACGACTAGAGACCCTAGCTGGTTCCTAATCACTCAACAAGGTAGAAGATGGCGGCACTGGTCAGGATGAAATAGGGGGTTGGTCAGACAATAGGGCATCCATGTGGCCTCAGGTAGGCAGTTGAGCCTAAGTTGGTTCCGCGACACCTGATCAAGACAAGGCCTATGAAGACTGGCTCGGGGAGGCACTCCCATGGATTCGGAACTACCATTGCTAGACCTCGATAGCTCACAAGCCACCTCTTCTTCAGTGTGAGACTTTTTCCCTCTCCTTGGATCAAAGGATAGGGAGGCCTTTTCTAGTACCAAGAAGCAGATGGCTCCCTTAGGATACGATGGCCCTGAAATGCAATCGATACGAAAACACCAGTAGTTGGTCGATGTTGGCTTCGGTCAGTAGGGCTTCAGTCCAAACTTCTTCTGGTGTGTCTCCACCCAGGCATAAACCGTTCCCAAGAAATCTTGCTCCCACTCAGCCAAACGGCACGGACAGGGAACTCACAACGGACTGCCTCTCCAGTGGGAAGTTTCCAGCCTTGACCCGACACAAAGAAGAACTATATGAACCAATCCTTGACAAAGGAAAAGAGGGGTTCCAGGTAGGCAACCATATATCCCCTTGAGAATGGAAACTGCACAGGTTACCGTAGTGTCACTGCACCCTATGCGTAACAAGAAACTCCCTGGCAGTCAGGTCAAGATAATCTTCGCCCACGGTCTCCAAGACCATGGGCCAAACAATGCAGCACGACATCAAGATCCTTCAATTGTTGGGATGAAGCTGCGACAGAGCCAACCTGAGGAAGTCTAAGATGTCTCGGACGAGGATTCAGAAAGTAAGCCGATGTCCATTATAAAACAAGGAAGGGTACATTGCCACATTCACGGCAAAACCCTCTGAGTTGACACAAATATGCTTCAAGTTTCAAAATAAAATACGACTAGAATCTCTATCCAAAATTATGTTTCGACTCAATCCTCACTGGTGTTAACACTCAAAAGAATAAAGTCACTCTAATCATTGTGCACACTCTCAAATATATGTGAGCAGATTAATGTATAACAAGAACAATTATCTCACATATAAATGAAAGGAAAGGACACAAATAAAAGAAAATAGATAGTCTCATGGCAAAATGTCAAACACATTAGGCTGCGTTTGGTTGCAAGCTCAGTCTAATTTAAGATGAGTCTAACATCCAAATACTCAACTTTCAAATTACTAAACTCATCTCAACTCAAAACCTTCTTACACTTGGGATCCATAACCTTTTTCAACTTAACACATCTTTATACGTGGGACTGACAATCTTTTTCAACTTTCCATAAAAGCTACTAAACTTATCTAAACATCCAATCACACTTTAAAATTAGTTTAGATGGGCCCCACGTAAATCATTCCATTACTCAACTCACTACTATTTATAAAGAACTAAAGTTAGTGAGTTTAGCTCAACATCCAAACGCATATAAGAATTTTACGCCACCCCATCTTGATTTTGTCATGTCAGTTTCCAAACTATATCCTCCTCAAGATCAATTAGGACTTTTATTAGGACATAACGTAGGGTGAAGTGGGAAGATCAAAAACAAAAGGTAATGGGTAATAATGAAAATTGTTTCCAAGAACAAGCAATAACTTTGAATGTATCATCTAACTTTCGAATTCATTTCTTGATCTTTCAATGCAACACACTTCTCTTTCGTTCTTTTTTTTTTTTTTTTTTTTAAAGTTTTCTTCTTTCAAGATTCCACCAACATATTCACTAGCTTCTTTTTTTCTTCTTTTTTTTTTTCGTTTTCTCTTTCACATATTCATCATAAATTTTTCCAAATTTGGGTATGTATATTTTTTTTCTCTGGGGACATTGCGCCTGCTCCTCGAACTTCCATTTCAATGTGTCTTTTCCAAAATCTTTTGTATGCCTTTTCCAATTAAACAAATATGTAGTATTCATTCTTCAAACATGTGGGAAAAGGATTTAAGAAAGAAAGGCTAAAATAAAAGGCTCAAAAGGGTTACTAGCGATATTGCACAAGAAAAAGAATTAAAGGCTCAAAGTAAAGAAAGATGGCCTAAACTCATCTCTTGAGGACTAGAATAGTTCTTCAATATCCATGGCTTCAAGATTTTCAAGTGTAGCATACAATTTGATGTACTCTTAGTGTTCAACCAATTTGAAGAATAATGAGACTAAACAACGAAATATTATGCGCTTCCAAATGAAAGTACAGAGTAATTTAAAATAACCCTCTCAAATGAATGGATTGCCTCAAAATCTCACAAGGGTTACATGTCTCCACATGCTATCTTCAAGATTTTCAAAATGATATCTATCTTTCAACTAGAATTATACTCGTGTGGCTAGATTCAAAATGGAACATGAATGAGCATGAAAAACAAAGGAATTCTTAAGTAGAAGTAGTATAATGAACTTCAATTTTAATACTCGTGCTAAAGCAACAAAAATAGAGATTAGAGATTAAAAATAAATAAATAAATAAATAAATAAAAATAAAAATTTGGAAAACAAAAATAGAAAAATGAACTGAAAGCAAAAACAACATGCAAAAATGCAAATCATCTGAAGACTTTCCCCCCAACCTAAAACTTTCATTGTCCTTAATGTAATCAAATTAAAACAATAAAGAATAGAGACAAAAGAAGAGTACCTTGAGGTGATGACTACAAACTAGAACTTTTATACTTGCATAAAGGCTTAAAAGCAAAACAAAATGGAAAAACAAAAACTAAAGACAACCTAAACTAAGACACCTACACTAAAACTAATCATGGGGTTGGTCGTGATAAATAGGCTCCTCCAAATTAATGGACTCTCCTCATGTGAAAAATTCTCAAGAAATAGCTTAAGACGCTGTCCGTTCATGTTAAAATTATTTCCATTCTTGGGGTTCTCAATTTGTATAGCACCATGAGGGAAAACCGTTTTAACAATGAAAGGTCCAGTCCACCTAGATCTCAATTTTCCAGGAAAAATGTAACCTAGAATTATAGAAGAGAACTTTCCAAGATGGTCCAAAATATTTTCTCAAAATGTGTTTGTCGTGAAAGACCTGCATTCTCTCTTTGTAAATCTTAGAATTTTCATAAGCATCCCAATAACTTTCTTCCAACTCATTCAATTGCAATTTTCTTAAAGGGCTAGCCTTGTCTAAATCAAAATGCAATATTTTAATAGCCCAATAAGATTTATGTTGCAACTCCACAGGTAGGTGGCATGCTTTTCCATAAACAAGTCTATAGGGAGACATACCAACAAGAGACTTAAAAGTAGTATGGTAAGCCCAAAGAGCATCGGTTAGTCTCAAAGACCAATTTTTGCAGTTTAGATTCACCATTTTTTCCAAATTTTGTTTTATTTCCCTATTGGTAATCTCAACTTGACCACTTGTTTGTGGGTGACATGGGGTCGCAACTTGACCAATTTTCTCATCAAAGCCTCAAAAGGTCTATCACAGAAGTGTGATCCCCCATCACAAATAATGGCTCGAGGTATTCCACACCTTGAAAAACTATTCTCCTTCAAAAGTTTCAAAACAACTTTGTGAGCATTAGTTCAACAAGGAATAGCCTCTACCCACTTGGAAACATAATCAACAACTACTAGAATGTACAAATATCCAAAAGAGGATGAAAAATGACCCATGAAATCAATGCCCGACAATAAAAAACTTCAATGACTAAAATTGGGTTCAGAGGCATCATATTTCTATGAGTCATTCCACCCAACTTTTGACAAGGCTTACAAGATTTGCAAAAATCATGAGAATCTTTAAACATGCTAGGCCAATAAAAGCCACATTATAGAATTTTTGCAACAGTTTTTATTGAAGAAAAATGGCCTCCACAGGCTTCATTCTAACAACAGGAGAGCCAATAATGTATACACAAAATTTAACTAGAGCAATCACCACAGCAAATAATTCTTTTTCAGTTGTAGAATAACTCATTTGAGCACCATTTAAAGTCTTACTTGCATAGTAGATCACATATGGCTTTTTATCCGTACGTTGCCCTAGAACAGCTCCTATTGCATAATCACTTACATCACACATGATTTCAAAAGGCAAAGTTCAACTTGGTGGTTACATGATTGGTGTAGTGGTAAGCATGCATTTTAGCTTATCAAAAGCTTCTTGACAACCTTGGGTCCATTCAAAGAGAGTGTCATTTGTTAAAAGGTTGCACATAGGTCTAGATATGGAACTAAAGTCTTTTATGAACCTTCTATAAAATCCAGCATGCCTTAAAAATGATCTAACATCTTTAATAGTCTTAGGTGTGGGCAAATTAGAAATTAGATCAATTATTACTTTGTCAACCTCAATGCCCCTGGAAGATACAATATGGCCTAAAACAATCCCTTTCGAGACCATGAAATGAAACTTCTCCCAGTTTAACAACAAATTCTTTTCTTTACACCTAGTCAACACTGCTTCCAAGTTAGACAGACATCCATCAAAAGAGTCACCAAACATAGTAAAATCATCCATGAAAATCTCTAAATAATGCTCATCATATCACTGAAAATACCCAACAGACATCTTTGAAAAGTAGTAGGTGCGTAACATAACCCAAAGGTATCCTCTTGAATGCAAAGGTACCGAAAAGGGCAAGTGAAATTGGTTTTCTCTTGATCTTCAAGTGCAATTTCAATTTGATAATACCCTGAGTTACCCATCCAAAAAATAATAATATTCATGACCAACTACCCTTTCTAAAATTTGATCCAAGAAAGGTAAAGGGAAGTGGTCTTTCTTAGTAATAACATTCAATCTCCTATAGTCAATACACATGCACCAACCTGTGACAACACGAGTTGGGATCAACTCATTATTCTCATTCTTGACTACAGTTATTCCAGATTTCTTAAGCACAACTTGTGTAGGACTTACCCATTTACTATTGGCAATGGGGTATGTGATACCCACATCTAAAAAAATTTTCACTTCAGTCCTAACTACCTCTTTCATTGTAGGGTTTAACCTACGTTGCGTCTCCCTAGATGGTTTGGCATCGTCCTCTAAATAGATTTTGTGAGTGCAAACTAAAGGGCTAATACCCTTGATGTCAACAATGCTCCACCCTATAGCACTCTTGTGCTTTTTCAAAACATTCAATTATTTACTTTCTTGCATATAGTCAAGTCTAGAAGATATTACCACTGGGAAAGTCTCATTGGGTCCTAGATAAGCATACTTGAGCTCCATAGGCAATGGCTTCAACCCCAATTTCGATGCTTGTTCACATGAAGGTATCAAGTGATCCTTGCATGGCTGCAACTCCTCAAATTTTGGTTTCCACGTGTTCATCTCCAAATCGAGAGAATAGATATATGAAGTGTCTAAATTTTCACCACAATCAAAATCACAAGAATTGAGTATACAAGCCTCTAATGGCTCTAAACGACAAGTTTTTCTGAATTTTCCTTCAACAAGTGTTTCAATGTTATTAATTTCATGAGCATCCTCTTCATCCATAGGCCGCTTACAAGTATTGAAAATATTAAGCTCTAAAGTCATATTGCCAAAACATAGTTTTAAAAGCCCATTCCTACAATTGATCAAAGCATTAGAAGTAGCAAGGAATGGCCGCCCTAAAATCACATGTATTTGGCAATTGCTATTGAGAGTGTGGTCCATGCCCAAGACAATAAAATCAACAGGATAATAAAATTTGTCCACTTGGATCAACACATCTTGAACAACACCTCTAGAAATTTTCATAGATCAATCAGCAAGTTGTAAAGTTATGGAAGTGGGTTTCAATTCACCAAGACCTAACTGTTCATATATAGAATATGACAAAAGATTCACACTAGATCCAAGATCAAGCAAAGCTTTCTCTATTTTAGAATTACCAATCATGCATGAAATAGTAGGAGATCCTGGATCTTTGTATTTAAGAGGTGCTTTGTTTTGAATGATTGCACTCACTTGTTCAGTAAAAAATGTCTTCTTCTGTACATTAAGCTTGCGCTTAATAGTACATTAATCTTATAAAAACTTGGCATATTAAGGAATTTGTTTATGGCATCCAAAAGTGGAATGTTTACTTTAACTTACTTCAACACTTCAAAAATTTCAGCATTGTGATTCACTTTTTTAGGAGGAACCAATCTTTGAAGAAAAGTGGCAGGGATAGGACAAACAATCTCGTCACTTTTGGGCTCATTAGGTTCATCACTACCCTTTGATTTTGAAAACTACTCTGGTTTTTTTGGTGAGATGATAAAGTGTTGGAAATGGATAATCAAGTTGTTTAAGTGAATAACATATTTCATCAAATAAGAGTTAATCGATTTAATTACACATCAAATTTTAGTACTGAACTCCAAATCAATTGATCCACTATTTTGCGCACAAAAGTTTCACATGTGCCTCTAAAATAATTAAACACTTATATCATACTTACATGTGCAGGGCATTTTTCGAAAGGAAAAAAATACAACAATTATTTCCTAACCCTTGCCAAGATGCCCCTTCAGTGGTCCCATGTGAAGTGCATTGGAGTGTGCAAAGGGATGGCAGAGGACGTGAACCACCCGGCAACTCTTGGGGCACAGCGGACTCAAGCAAGAGAAAAGCAGCAGCAGAATCACACGGAAGAGAGGCTTCTTTTTCTCTGGGTCAGTTCGCATTCCCGTGGAGAGCAATTTTTATTTTCTTGTATTCTTTTTCTGAGGTTTAAATAGCACGTTTGGAGGAGGAGGAGGAGGAAGAGGGGGGGGGGGATGGTATTATTATTGTGGAGGCCCAGTTTTTTTTTTTCTGTTCGTTCGGTCATTTTTGGGCATTGTTCATAACTTTATTTTTCTTCTGCAATTTTGTTTAGAAAGCAACTTCAGATGTTAGGGTTTATCTTTTTGGACATTTTTCCTAATCTAGTTGGATTAGATTTTCTTTAATGTTACGTGATTCTGATGGTTAACTTTTTAGATTATATTTCAATTTGCATTAGAAAGCATTGAAGTTCTTTGTTCTTGGTTTATCTCACTTGTAGACGTAAATGCACAATTGATACTTGAACAAGTAACAAGACTTTGATGGTTTTCTTTCACTATTTTTTTACAGTTGATATATAATCTGTCAAGAAGTTTTATTAGGCTAAAAATTGTGGTTCATTGTTGTATTATCCGACCATGATTTCTAGGAATGAGAGAATGGTTTATGGAAGATGAAAAGATAAGTAAATCCATCACCAAATCAGTGGGCAAAAATTGCATCTCAAGTGTTTGTTTTATTGCTTCTTACAAGTTTAATTCAATTTCTATACATTTCCTCTAAATCTCTTGGTTCTTGGTAATTTTAGAAACATAGATGCACATTTATTTTAAGTATTACTTGTGCTTGAACTTCCAAAACAGCCACTAATTTTACTCTTAATTCAGTTCACACTTCGTTAGTAAACAGCCCCATTTTGGTGTTGATACAGTTAGTGGATGACCTTTGAAATTTATTTCTCATTTCATACTTTTTTTTGTTCATTGTTAGATCTTTTAGTTTAATGTTTTCTTATCTTTTCGAAATTTCTTGTCACCATAAACGGTAATATGTTATCTTGCAATTGTGAAATGTTTGCTTAATTCTCATTGTCTCTGTGAATTCGATCTTGGGATTTACCTTTGTATTACTTTGACAAATTCTGTGGTTGGAAGTCAAAATTAGAAGCTGATCATGAGACAATCTTGTCAATGACCTTCCCACTTCTAAGAGTACTGATAGACTTAACATGCTCAAAAATTTCACCATTGGCACTAGATTCACCTATACTAAACTAACCTCGTGGATTGGGTTGTGCTTGAGCAGAAAATCTTCCTTCTTCTTGATTGCTCAAAGAAGTGATCAACTTAGTAAGTGTGTTTCTAATGTCGTTGATGGCTTAAGAATTTTGATTATTGATGGTTGCTTGTGTCTACATAAATTGTTGCAAACTTGTGGAAACTTGGTGCAATGCATCCTCAAGATTTTTCTTTGGTGGTGGAGCATTGTAAGGCAAAAAATTGGGATGACCTTTAGTAGGAGCTGTAGCCACATTATCATTCCTCCAACTAAAGTTTGGATGATTCCTCTATCCAAGATTGTAAGTCTCTGAATAGGAGAGGAATATGACTTTTTGACCATGTATATTTCATTTGCTTGATCATGCAACACCTCTTTAAAAGCTGAAAGTGTAGGACATTCATTTGTTAGGTGTCTCATGGTCTCCCAAATACTACAAACCTCATTCACTTTAGGCGCAGTAGTGACTTCATTTGCTTTCCTAAATTCCATGGCTTCAAGTTTCCTAGTCAAACTTGATACGCTAGCTTTAAGGTCATCATCCTCCTTAAGTTGGTATCTACCACTTTTAGAGGGATTGGTGGAAAGTTTGGACATATCCGAAATATCAATGGTATTCCAAGATTGGGCATTCTCAAGTAAGAGATCAAAATATTCAAAAGCCTCTTTCGGGGTCTTTGTTTAAAAACTCTCCATTGCAAATCATCTCTACAAATTGGCACATTTTTGGATTTAAACTGTCATAGAAAAAACTAATTATAACCCAAGTTTCATAGCCATAATGTGGAAAGAATTAAGCAAATCTTTAAATCTTTCCCAACATTGGTAAAATGTCTCACTCTCTTTTTGTGAAAAATTCATCATTTGTCTCTTTAGACCATTAGTCCTATGGATTGGAAAACATTTCTTTAGAAACTCAATTTGCATCTCTTGCCAAGTACCAATTGACCTAGGTCTCAAATTGTTAAGCCAAGTCTTTGCCTTCTCTTTAAGAGAGAAAGGAAACAATTTAAGCCTAATGGTCTCATCACTTCAAGGCTGGTCATGGAAGGTAGCACATACCTCTTCAAACTCCTTAATGTGTAGATAAGGATTTTCATATTCTAAGCCATGGAATCTAGGAAGTAATGGAATCATACCATGCTTAAAATTAAAATTATATGCACTAGGAGAAAAGACAATACATGATGGAACACTACTCCTAGTGGGCTGCAAATTATCTCTATGAGTCGTAATGGGATGAAGATCTTCATATTCTAGAATGCTGGTATTGTTCCCCTCATCATGGACACTCTCATGGATCGACATGGTATCACGTGTGTGAGAATGATTGGATGAGTCAGAAAAATTGTATAACAAATTATGATATTCAATCCTAATCAAACGATTATCTCTATCACAAATCCAAGAGCTCATGTACTAATGCAACAAATAAGTTTAAAATAAATTTAAAACTAAACAAGAGAAATAAATGTAAATAGAGAAAAAAAAAAGAGTTGAGAGATTTTACCGAAATTGTGAAGAAATTCACAACTCAACAAACCTCCCTACAAAAAGTGGGTTGCTTCAACCACAGTCTTCCCCGGTAACGGTGCAAAAACTTGCTATGACTTTAATAATGCTCCCAAATATAGGATTGTGGCAAAGTAATAACTCGGTAAGTCTGAGATCGAATCCACAGATAAGGGTGTAGAATTGTAATTCAAAGCAAGAAATCAAATATAATAAGAAAACTTAATAGGAAAGATTATCAAGGGTTGATTGAGTTGCTGGAAAAAAAAAGGGTCAAAACTATAGAGAAAATATAAATATCTTAAAACACTAAGGCTTTGGGATTCACACACAACGCAAATTCCAGAAAAACATTTAATCTTATCTCATCTCATCTAATCATTATAATTTTCTCAAATTTCAATACAATATAAAATAAACAATTCAACTTTTTCAAATCTCAAAACAAAATAATATTAAAAAATATATTCTAATAATACTTTTTTTAACTTTTTAACTTTTAGTTCAACTCATCTCATCTCATCTTATCTGTGAAAACAAACTAGGCCTAAGGCTTCAGGATTCACACACAACGCATCTGATGATATTTCAATAATTTATTTTCTAACTCAACTAAACTTCATACGAAGGATGATCTTAGTCGGATGATTTAGCAATTAAAGCACATATTACTTTTCAAAGATAGTTTCATGTATTGGATTAATTTTAGGCAAAACAGATCTAGAGAATTTATGCATTGGGAATTCTAAGCATACATGCCCGGAGTCTACGATAAGTCAAAGAATTATACAGAATAAATATCTTTTCTAGAATGGTAAATCAATCCAAAAACATCAAAACTTAAACATAAAAACCTTAAAAAAATTGTTAAGAACATAAAAAAAGATGGTTGGGCTTTACCCTACACGCAAGGTGTTTAGCAATCTATAAGTAAAAGAAAAGAAAACAATAAAATAGGGTTTTTCATGATTCCCGCCTAACAAATCGCCTAACTTATAAGACTTATATTGACAGCCTTTTACATACTTCATAAGTCAGAATTTAGAAATACTTATTAGAGACAAAATTGTAGCCCTTTAAGATAGATTTTCAACTCATCAAGAATCGCATCAATCGGATTTGTGAGTAGAAAGTTATGATCAAAACACTAAAGTATATCCAAGCTGTCTCCTACCGCATATCAAACTTGGACTTCTTGTGGATTCCTTCTATGATTTCTTTATCTTTTTCTTAATCCAAATTACTCACAATCCTTACAAAAAATATATTTATGCATTAAGACTCATTTTAAGCACAAACTTAAGAAAGGAACATTATTCTAAAACAGCCTATAATATGCATGAATTAACCTAAACTAAATGTGATAAAGCTATCTACTAATGAGATAAATGTGCAAAACTAAGCTATTATCAGGAAATGAGATGAGATACTTAGTAAAGGTGTTCCCTCTGTTATTCACTGGTGCGAACGTGGAGTTTTGGTTTAGATAACCAAAGGAGATGGGATACGTAGGAGAGGTATTCCCTTCGTTATTCGCTGGTGCAAGTGCGAAGCATCGACTTTGCTGGAGGCAAAGAGAGATGGGATACTTAGGAGAAGTGTTCACTCCATTGTTCGTAAGTGCGAGCTTGAAGCATTGAAATTGCTAGAGGAGATGCTCAACCTCATTTAGGGGGCAACTTGCTCGAGTGGGGTTAGACCTAATGGGAGGAATGCTTGACTGCATTGAGGGAGGCTAACCTGACTGCTCAAGTGTGGTTGAACCCAGTGGGAGATGGGCAACCCATGTGCTTGAGTGTAGTTAGACCCGACAGGAGATATGCTCAACCTCGTTGAGGGAGGCTAACCCAACTGCTCGAGTGTGATTGAACCCGGCAGGAGATGTGCTCAGCTGCACTGCTTTGGCTGGGGACTGAACTCGACTGCATTGCTGTTGAGGGAGACAGCTCAATCGTACAGCTGTGGCGGAAGATGAATCTTGACTGCACAAAAGAACCAAACAGATTAGTCTACATAGTCCAAATCATACGTTTGAGATTTGCAAACTAAGATATTTAGCTATTGCTTTCAACTCTTTCTTGACTAAGATTGTTCGCTATTGAATGATTTTTGTATAGGGGAAGTAGTCCATCTGTAAGCACTTTAGTAGTGATGTAGATTAATGTCTCCAAGCAATTTTTTGTTCATTTACTGTCTTGAGGCTCGTACTGTGGGCGAGCAACTTTCTCTAAGCGAGCAAAGGTCTCCGTGGGGCCTGGCAATGGTCTTCGTACGTGGTGAACAAGCTTGGTAAGTGTGAGGCTGGGCAAGGCATGCCATGGTGGCGAGGAGCACAATGGTCATGGCAAACAACCTCGTCGACGGTCTTTGAGCTTCGTGCTAGCGGGCTGTACCCTTATGACTCTGCTTGTACACTTGTAGGGGCTGGTGGTACAAAGGAATCTTCGCAGCTACATCTCACGTTGTGCTGTAGCATGGCCGAGGAGCTCTATGTTGCCAAGAACCTTTTGTGGGTCAGGAGCTCTGTGTGGCCAGGAGGAGCTTTGTGGGTGAGGAGCTCTGTATGGCCGAGGAGCTTTGTTGCTGAGGAGCATTGTGCGGCCAAGGAACTTGGTGGCCAGGCAACTCTCAGTGGCTGAGGAAGGTAGTGGTCAAGCAACCCACTGTGTGGCCAGGTAACTCACTTTGTGGTCGAGCCACCCATTGTGGTCAAGCAACTTTCTAGCCGAGTGGCCCTCGTGGCTAACAAATATGGTGGTGGCAATCTCCTTCGTGGTAGGAAACACCTTGCCAGCGACAAAAAGCACCGACAAGCTAGGTGGAGACTGCTGGCGGAGAGCCAACAGGGGGTGCTACCCGCAATGTGTGTTGCATATGGGTCACCTGCCCNCAGCACCTTGCCAGCGACAAAAAGCACCGACAAGCTAGGTGGAGACTGCTGGCGGAGAGCCAACAGGGGGTGCTACCCGCAATGTGTGTTGCATATGGGTCACCTGCCCACATCCGAGTCGTTGGTTCCAAGCCCATCACAAGGAGGGAAGCACCTCAGCGGCGACAGAAAATGCTGGCAAGCCCAATCATGGCCCGTCGATGGCCTCAACAGCCCCTACGCAGCTGGCGTGTGATTTCCCGCCAACTTTGGGTTTCTGGCGAGAAACCCCCGCCGACTCTGTCTGAGTGTTCTACCTAGTGGCCATGACTATGTCACGCCAAGCACGAAGGTGATGGGCAGTAAACTCGTCGTGCCCGGGGTCATGTCATGTCATGCACAGGGTGCATGCCATGCACGTTGCATGCTTATGTAGAGTACATGAGCATGTGCATAGTGCTCGCCACCCTTTTCCTGGGTCCCTCCATTTATATATCTTATTTATTCTAATAGTACCAATAAAAAGTAGTAGGTGCAAAGTCAAGAAAATCATCTAACCCTTTTTGGAAACAATCTCGTGAGTCAAGGAATCATCCTTCTACCATTAGCAGAAATAAAAAAGCTGAATCTCACAGTGCGCCAACTGTTAATGACAAAAATTGCCACACAAACCGGAATGGGAGAAATGGTCATTCACCGCCCACAAAGGTAACGCATGTCTCAATGAAGCTGTCTGAAGCCCACAATGGCGACTTGGAGCATCGGTATGGTGCTTGTACGTTCATCCATAGCACTGAATACAGAAAGAATATAGAAAATTTAAATAGAGAATAAGACACATATTTACGTGGTTCAACACAAGGCTTACGTTCATGGGTAGTTTGGAGGGCAAATCTATTATGATAGAAGTATTTTACAGTCTCTTATAGTCTATCTCATTGTACAATAAGGGTCGAGGCCCCTTTAACCTAGAGAAGATAAAAATGGCGTCTCGCCTCGTGAGATTAAAGAATATCTCTCTCTGTCTTCTAGTAGTTGCTCAAAAGTCTAGAAGTCTCCTTCCCTCAAGTCTCAGATCCCTTTTATTGGGGCTTTGTCAATGGTTGGTGAGAAATTTGATTTTATGTCACTTCATTCCCCTTTTCATGTTCGACCTGTCATTTTCCCTCTGATGTTTGTCCTGACCTTATCTCTTTCCTCTTTTTCCCTTTAACTTCTTGATGGCAGCTTTATCATGGTTTGAGCTTAGCCGGTCTTGGGCTAGGCCCAAAATATTTACCCCCAACAACATCGTTAGGAAATTCATATTATTGAAAAGTCAAGACAATAAAAGAGTTTGATCATATCTACTTATAAACTCACTCCTTTAACTTCTTAGTACTCAACAAACCACATCTCATACACAATATATCCTTTCTAAACACCACTACTAATTCTAAAGACAGATATGTCGATTGCTGTCAATCACTAATTTAAACCTTACATGGAATCAAGGATTTGTCTCTTTTTCTATCGATAGTAGTCAGTGCTCTTGAATTTGATTGGTTGAGTTGGAACTTGGGAAAGTTGATACTTTATTTAGCTCGCATGGCTGTAAACTAATCAAGAACCCTCATCATCACTCGGTACAGAAAGATTGTTCTCTTTTGATTCTGTTTTTGCTTTGGTTGTCATTTTTCAAGTCTCCGTTTTGTGATTTGGATTCAAGTGTTTATCTTCTTCGTTTCTTTTCAAGGCCTTTTGTTGTTGGCGGGCTGCGTCTTTTTATTTTTATTTGTATTACTACTGCTACCAAAACTAACTGAAAATAATGATTAATACTGGCTTTGAAGCTGAAAGTTTCTCTTCAGATTGGAATCTTCACAAGCTTTTCCTATAGTAATTATATCGTTGCACGACCATGGGCTCGAATTTCGGGGCCTGAAAGAGAAGTCTCACCACCCTCTTTTACTCTTATCTTGTGGTGGTTAAAAAGAAAAATTATCTTATCGACTACTATTTATTATCTTATATTTTATATTCTATAAAAAATACTCCTACATTTTATTTTTAAAAAAAAATTATAAATGTGAGATGTGAGAATAAATACCGGCTAAAAAATAGTTAGGATTTCATAAAAGTACCACTACATATTAAATATCTATATGAAATACACCCCTTAGACATTGGCCGCTAATATCTATCGATTTCGATGCTCGTGCATGATAAATATTTATGAGCTCTATTTATGAAAATCCCATTAAAATTGGACATGAGACCAAAAAAGAGGTAATTAATTCATATTAGATCTCTCCCTCTCTACAATTTATTTGTAAATAAAATAATGGCTAATTAATTCACATATTGTTTGCCAGCAAAATCTTTTTATCAGTAATTGATCAGAACGTACATAACCTTTTCAGAGTGAAGATGAAGATGATATGTTAAAGATAAGGTGTTGTCTCAGTTTGTTTTTCTTCTTTGCCGTTCTAATGCAGACAAAATTATGTATGTTTTAGTGAATTGTGGTCGGTAGCAAAACAGTGTGTCATTCCCACTACCTCCACGAGCAATAGGGTTTTTTTTTTAATAAAAAAAAAAAAAAAAGGAGCAACAGTGGATTCACTTCATCTAATGCGAAAATGGTAAGGAGAGAGATCGTCAGAGAGAGTGAGACCAGAAAATGGAAACTAAAGCTAAGTAGTGATAGGGAACATAGAGCATTTATACAGGTGGGTCTTGAGTGGGAATGCAACTTTCCACATGATCTATGTCTCCAATGAATCATAGGTAATCTAAAGAGAGAAAATTTATAAAGTAGCTTTGAAATATGGATTAATGGTGCTACTCTTATCTATCATAAAATGTAATGTTATTAAGTTTATTTATACAAATATTGAATTTTAATAATATAGCATTTTACAATAAAATATGAGTATAATTTAATAATGGGTGCGCTGCTACTCAGTTCTATGGATTTGTCTCGTCAAAATTACCACTGATGCAAATTGCATTTTTTTTGTCATTTTCTTTCAAATATTTTTTAAATATTTTTATTCTTTAAGAAAAAAAATCACTTCATTTTCCTAATGATAATTTTGAAGGTGCAAATCCACGAGACCAAGCATCATTTTCTTTTAATAATTACTCATTTTAAAAGGACTACGGATTACGGAAATAGGACGCGGCGGCGATTACTAAGCGTCATTGCAATCGAAGCCAAGGCATCTATTGCCGCTCACATCCTTACGTGGTTGTGTCTAAACGATAAAGAGATCAGAAGTGGCCCACACATGCATGCCTAGCCTACTGCCTACATAGACACTTCTCAATCAAACTCCATCATCCCCCATTGTCATTTTCCACATCCATAACGCCTCTCCTTTTTTTCTGTCCACTCACAGCTATTTTCTTCTTTACTAGGTGCCCTCAAATTGTTATACGTCTTTAAAACTCATGCACATGCGCAACCACCATGTGAGCTTTGAGACTCCAATAATTTTGTTCCCCACGAGCCCAATCATAAAAACATGGCAGACCCAAGTGAGATCTAGATAGGACGACCTAAGATTGCCAAGAACAGGCTGTGTTTAGAGTTTCGATTGCGATACATATAATACACACACTCAGGAGGCCTCGTGTTATTTGTCCCCAGGTCTACATCCAGGGGCCTTACACCCATCACTTTGCGATCAGTGTCGGAGAGATGCAATTCTAACGCAATTACCCACCATCACTCTCCATCTACACGTCCTCTGATCATTGTTGGGGAGTATCTGCTGGTCTTCCACGGCTGATATGATGGGGCAAGAGAAGTTTAGAACAGTACATGTCAAGTTTTGAGTTGTAGGGGCCTGGCTTGGCACCAATCCCTCTCAATTATTTCCAACACTCCATGTTTTCTCATATTATCACTCTTGGAAGCAGACTCGACAAACATAATGCACGAGGGATGTCTCTATAAATGCATAAAGATGGGTACATTCATGCAGAATTATGTATTTCAATCTCAAGGGTATATTCTCCGTCATAATTTTTCTTGGGAAGATTCGTGAAGACAAGAACATATATTGTATGTCAAAATAGTTAATACACATACTATACTATACCAAAGCAGAGAAACCAAAGCGAAGGACCAAAAATTAATAAGGTGGGTATAAGGAATATACTCCTGTTTTCACTCTTCTCCCACCCACTTTAGCCTAGCCTTCCCTGTCCTCATCTTCTCTGGGTCTTGCTGAAGAAGTTGAACCTGATGCCATTCCAATGACTTGGCTATGTGTGAATCTTTGTAACTGGATCATTCGTGCGTAGCACCCATCTGGGTAATTTTTCAATAGATGGGAATGAGATCCTTGCTCTGCTACTTTCCCATCATCAATCACAGCAATGACATGTGCATTTCTGATAGTTGACAGCCGGTGCGCAACAACAATTGTTGTTTTGCCTGAGCAAGCCCGCTCAAGAGCCTCCTGGACAGATCTCTCAGACTCAGCATCGAGTGCACTTGTTGCTTCATCAAGCAGCATAAGTTCTGCCTTCCTCACAAATGCCCTGGCGATTGCAATTCTCTGCTTTTGTCCCCCAGAAAGTTGAACCCCTCTTTCCCCAACAAATGTTTTATATCCATCAGGCAATGCTGATATGAACTTGTGTGCATTGGCCAGAGTTGCAGCTTCAATAATCTCAGCCTCAGTAGCCGACTCATGGCCATAAGCAATATTTTCGTAAATGGTAGTAGCAAAGAGGCATGGCTCCTGAGGGACCAATGCAACGTGTCGTCTCAAGGACTTAAGATTGTATTTTCTAATGTCCTTTCCATCAATCATAATCCGTCCAGATGTTGGATCATATAATCGCTGTATAAGCGCAATTACCGAGCTCTTACCACATCCACTAGGACCCACTAGTGCAAGAGTTTTGCCTGCTCTGGCCCGGAGACTGAGGTCGCGGAAAACTGGCACATCAGGGCGACTGGGGTAAGAAAAGTCTACATGCTTGAATTCAACTTCTCCACGAAGGCGGTCTGGAAGTGGGGTAGAATCAGGATCATCAGGCTCAATTTCAGTTCTGCGGTCGAGGAGATCAAAGACTGATCGCATGGCTCGACCACCCTTAATGAAGTCAGGAGCCAAGGTTAGTGTTTCAGCTGCACCATTGGCAGAGACCATGAGGACCATGAAAACTCGGATTGTCTTCGAGAAATCGGATATCCCATGCTTGACAAGCCAGGAAGCATACCAGAGACCAAGGGCGTAGGAAGCATACAGTGCAAACTGAGCTATTCCAAATCCACTTCCAGAAATCTGTCCCTTCCAAAAGCATCTTCGGAGTGGAGCATTGAGGTTGGAGGAGAAAAGGTTAACAATTTTTGCCTCTGAATTGAAGGCAGCAACGGTCCTTACATTGGCTATGGCCTCCCCTGCTAGCTGGGTGGCCTTGGCATGGGCAGCTTCCAGGTCCCCAGAGAAACCAGTCATGAACATTTTCTGTTGAAAATTTTAACAAAAACAGTAAATAACTGGATTGACATAAGAATTCCAGATATACCCTATGGAAACCACATTTCAATTTTGGATTATCACTATCAACATTGTAATTCATCACAAAAAGAATCAATGGGTATCATTTTCCTGAAATGTCATTCACACTACTCAATAGGTTGTGCATATTGTGAAATTTGTGTTAAATGTTGTCAAAGTTCAGCCATATTGTCCTTGTCAGTTTAGGACTAGCTTCAGGATAGTTTCATTATATAAAACCAATAAAGATATAAACTCTTAAACCTCATTAGACAAGATTCAGGTTTCAGCTGGAAAAACAAACCTGCAATACAGTGGCTGCAACAACAACAGGGAAGACAGCTATGAGGACAAGGGCAAGGCGCCACTGCAAAACAAATCCTGCAGTGCAGGCAACTAGCATGAGTGCCGTGTTCTGCACAATCACTGAAATGCGGTCTCCAATTGCTGATCTCACATTGTTTGCATCAAGAGCCAGCCTTGCTGCAATCCTAGCACTCTCGTTTTCCTCCTGATCAAACCATGCCATTTCATTTTTTAAGACAGCAGCCAACATTTTCTCCCTTACTCGTTTTGTGAGATTTTCTCCCACTATATCCCAGAAGAAATGCTGAAGTGTGTTGAAGAGTAGTGCAGCTGATGAAAGCCCAATTAACAAATAGCAGTACTTCTCGATTTCTCTACTCATGTAAGCATCATTTGGATTGTAGTAGACACTGAGGACAGCACTTAGAACATATGCAAAGAAGGCACTAAGCGAGCCACAAATAACAGAACCTATGGATCCAACTAAAGCATACACCCATTCTGGTGAATTCATTTTTGCAAGGCGCCAGAAGGAACTGGCTTGCTCCTTGAAGGCAAGCTTTTCTAAACGATAGTTGGGATGTGAGGCGTCGATGGAGAGACTGAAGTCAGATGTAGAGAAGTCAGATAGTCGACGTGAGTATGGTGACCGGCCATAGGAAGAGTTCCGTGCAATTATTGGTGAGCTTACTGAGTTCCTGGCACTTGAAGGCCTATAAATGGAAATCATAGTTAGCAGAAACTTCGGCACTAAAATCATTGTTATGCAGAAATCATAGTTGAGTCTTGTCATAGCAGTGTATAAGGAACAACAAAAATATCCATTAGGACGAAACTTTTCATATAAAAATATGGATTTGGAATATGCACCAAACTTGATGAAAGGTACCTTGCACTACTTTTTCTTGCATTGTTGAGAGCGGTTTCATGGGCCATCTCCTGCATTCGAATAAGCTTAGCATAGACACCATTTTCCCCTTTAGAAATAAGCTCATCATGAGTTCCAATTTCAGAGACAGCACCCTGCTGGAGTACAGCTACGAGGTCAGCCTTGCGAATGGTAGAAAGGCGATGAGCAATGACAAGGGTTGTTCTCCCAATCATGAACCGATCTAGGGCCTCTTGCACAAGCTTTTCAGACTCAGAGTCCAATGCACTTGTTGCCTCA
This sequence comes from Pterocarya stenoptera, assembly GCA_003123785.1. Classification (NCBI taxonomy): domain Eukaryota; kingdom Viridiplantae; phylum Streptophyta; class Magnoliopsida; order Fagales; family Juglandaceae; genus Pterocarya; species Pterocarya stenoptera. The sequence continues at coordinate 112,958 of QEOT01004139.1, forward strand.
TCTAAGAGGAGGATAGCCGGGTTTTTCAGCATTGCCCTAGCTATAGCTATTCTCTGCTTCTGTCCTCCTGAGAGCTGCAACCCTCTCTCCCCTACCTGTCATTTTTTCAGTTTCTTAATGCTTTTATTTGATTACCAAATTGCGATAATATTCACCGGCCCCCTCCCCCAATGCATGGTATGATTCTCCATTATTTCTTAGAGAAACCGTAGGCAAAGGAATAGAAAGTTGGAATCCTATATAGATTGGATTAGAGTGATTTTAAAGCTTCCTTTATCTTTGTTCAACATGATATTGAACTGAAAGGAGCATGATCTCAAATCTCTTTTTAGAGTAGAACTTGTTACAGTAGTAATTTATTTTGTAATCTTGTGAACTCTATATGTAAACTATTTTCGATTTATGTTGAAAAATTCATCTGGCAAGTTAATTGTCCAATTAAACAATTCATCTATCTTATAGTGTATGAAATGAGCTCTCTCTCTCTCTCTCTCTCTCTCTCTCTCTCTCTCTCTCACACACACACACACACACACACCAAACAGCTATGTACCAAGTATTTTGTGGTCTGGTCATTCCTCCCTTATGTTTTCTTTACTTTTGCACATGCATTGTTGACAAAAGCATGTTACCTTACATCAGATGCATGCATGACCAAACACTTCCTTACATTGACTTTCAAAACATAAAATAAAATGATATATTAAAATTAATTTGTTGACCAAATAAACCACTAAATTTTTCATATGGTATAAGAAATAATTATGAGCCAAAGTGAAACGAAACATCTATGGTCAATATTCATAATTAAATTTCATCCCAAACATCATTTCTCTACTGTCAATAAAGACTTAAAAAATGGTATGGATACTACAGACCTACTGCAATTAATATGATTAAAATTGAAGAACCATACCATTTTCTTTTTCTTTATTTCATTTTCAGAGACATAAAGTCTAACTATCAGAACGAGTAAATTATTTATTGTGTATCTACCAAGCAAACAGCGTTAACTATCTGATTTGATTAAGATACAGAATATGGTTGAGATCAACCAGCAACTATGATATCTACAATCTGTGCCAATGTTTCATGCAATAACTATACATGAATGCACTGAAACAACTAACCTGAGTCTCGAAGCCTTCAGGAAGCTTGATTATGAATGAATGGGCATTGGCAACTCTCGCAGACTCTTCTATCTCAACTTGGTCCGCATCGGGCCGACCCAATAGTATGTTTTCTTTAATGGTAGTAGCAAACAGAGCAGGCTCTTGGCTCACAAGCCCTATTTGCTGCCTCAACCATCTCAGTTTCAGAGTCTTTATGTCATGGCCGTCCAGCAGAACTTGTCCTGCGCAGGTTTATTCAATGACAGACACTTCTTAAAAACTTGCATGATCCTCCATAAATATACATATCCCATGAAGTAAAGGAACCCGAGAGTTAAATTAACCTACCTTTGCTACGACATAATAAATTCATCTATGAAAACACTCACGCAAAGGACAATTTTTCAAATGCATAAAGCTAACAAGCTCTGTTTGATAATTTAGCATGAAATTACTCATGATTTACCTGAGGTGGGATCGTAGAACCTCTCAATGAGGGACACCACGGTGCTCTTACCAGAGCCACTGCTGCCAACCAAAGCTATGGTCTTGCCCGCGGGGACGTTTAGGGAGAAGTTATTAAGGATCCGAACCTCAGGCCTGGATGGGTAGGAGAAATCTACATTTTTCAGCTCCACAAGTCCAGTAATCGACTCTAATTCCAAACCCGATTCACTGTTTCGGTCTATATCTGGTTTGTGATCGATTATACGAAAGATTTTTGCAGCTGCAACTTTGGCCTTCACAAATGCACCCATGCTTGGCGCAGACTGCCCCAAAGCCCTGCCGACCAGAGCCAAGACAATTTTAAGGAACAAGATGCAACCGGAAAAATGTACTAAAAGGACGAAATATGTAAATATAGTACTTACAGTCCACCAATCATAACTGCAAACATGGTAGCAATGGCAAGTCCTCCATTGGTGTAGTTGTGCCTAACCAGATAACCGCCATACCACAGCAGAAGCGCATAACAGCAAAAAACAACAAAGTAAGTGGCACCCAGTCCCAATCCCTTTGCAAATCCACTCTTATAACCGAGCCTCTGCGCCACCTTAAGTGCCGACGAGTAGCCTTGTAATGCTCTGGATTCCCCCACAAATGCGAAAACAACCCGGATTTGAACTATCGTCTGTAAGTTTGTTTGAAATCAGCATTACCCAGATGCAAAAAACAGAGAAAATCCCCGTTAAACCAAGTTTTAATCTTCGTCTCTAACATATCGGAAAACTCAGGCACACAAAAACAATGAACAAATGCCTTTTTTTTCACCTGTTCTACAATGTTTCCTGCTTGTGAGAGAGCTTCCTGGCTCTTTCCAGAGAGCTTCGCTAATGTGGTGGTGTGGATACCACCAATTACAGCTATGAGAGGAACCACGGCCAGTGTGACAAGACCCAGTTGCCATACAGCAGTGAAACCCACAACAAATCCGGACACAAATGTCGCCATATAGTGGATGAAATTGCCCAACTGCACACACAAAAACCCAAAAAGAAAAAGAAACAGAAAGGAGGTTTTATCAAAAGGCCTAATTAGGGAGCAACTTCCAAAATAACAAAAAAAAAAAAGAAGCAGCTTCTTCCTTCACCTTCTCGCTAATGGCGTCTTGGACCATTACTGCATCGGAGTTAATGGCGAAAAGAACGTCGGAGGTCCGCACCTCCGTGTCAAAGAACTGAATGTCCTGGTTCAAAGCCGCCTCTAAGTATTTGATCCTCATCTTCGTTGATTGCCGCTCTCCGGTCCACATCCAACACGATATCTCTGCAATCGAATTCAAGCTCTCCCGATTACATTTAACAAAAAAATCAAGTACAGAAAATAAAAGCAAAGAGTTCAAAGTGACTGCAACAGAGACTTCTCACCTGCCCAAGAAGATGCCCATATTGCAGCACCCACTACCAGAAAGTAAAACGCATACTGCAAAAATGCACAAAGTGCAGAGCATTCGATAACATATTCATGTCGGCAAGATAATGAATGAACTTAATTATGTGACTAATGGATTTACCTTAAGAACTTCCTGCATCATCTTGTCCATATTATTGGCATTGGACCCGAAAGAATTGACGAGGTCGGCAAAGAACCGGAGAAACAGTGGCAGAGAGCAGCCATGTACAATTGCTCCAACAGACCCAATTGCCATCAGAATGTAATCCAACCCATCCGCGAATCTAAAGAGTTGTCCAAACCCAACAGCGGGAACTGCCTCAGCCTTCTCTCCACTACCGCCGCCGCCGCCGCCGCCCCCACTAGAATCCTTCTTTTGCTCAGAGCTCTCCATTGGTTTAGTCGTTCGAGGAGCTGCTGCTTGTTCTGAGACTCGTGGTTCTGTGTCTGGTGTGGTTGGTGTAGGTGTTGGTGTTGGTGTTGGCGTTGTCGTTGGCGTCGTTGGGTTGGTTTTAAAAGGATCAGGAGGAGCAGGGGACACGAGCTCAAGGCCTTGCATTTCGGACCATCTCCACTGCTCAATCGTCTTTATCTCCTGAGAATCTTGTGACATTTGCAAAATTCCCTTGGTAGCTTTATGAAACAAACGCACTCCCTCCCAAAACCCACCCTCTCTCTCTTCCCCCACTCTCTTTATTATCTCACTCTACTTGGCTTTTCATGTTCCTCCTGCTAACTTTTCCTTCTTTTTCTGTTTTTACCTCCTTGCTTACCAGTTTGTTTGTTTCTTAACTTCTTTTTCTTTTCTTTTTTCCCTTTTTCTTCTATATTTTGGGTCTCATTTTTCTTGTTCTTATTGGTGGTGTTGATGTGATTCACAGATTCTAAAACATTATCCGCAAGAGATGAATATAGATGCTTGTGCTTGTTTTTAAGGTTTGGTGGATTTTTTCAGTTCGCTTCTTCTGTAAAAAACATAGATAGTGACATATGGCGGAGATGGGTAGGGGCGTAGAGCCTACGGAGAGAGAGGGAGAAGGATTTTCCACCCGACAGCAAACACTGTGTGAAAACTTGGAGATGGGTTTTTGACCAAAACAGGTTCAAGGTGGAAAACCCAATGGAAATTCTTTTTTTTTTCTTTTTTCACCTTCTTCTTTAATCAGTGACTGTCGATTTTAATTCCTCTCCTTTTGGCTTCTCCTGCAAGTCAAGTGTGAAAAGCTTGTATAAGAAAATTTCATGTTCAAAAAGTTCTGAGTTCAGACTTTCCACCTCTCTGTCTGTCTCCTTTAAATCCGGCGTCTTTGGCTATAAGTTGTCGCTGGAGCATTGATTTTTTTGTGCGCTCTCAACAGAGCATTCAATAATAATAGAAATCCTATAACATTTATATTTTTTGGGTATTTGTAAAATTATTAAGAACAGCCCAATCAGGAAACCAAAAAACTTAAAAACTATACCAAATAAATTCAGCATACCCTCGTTTGAACGTTTGACTTTATACTTCAATGAATACAGCATGCATAAAAACTCGGCATTTTTGTCAGAAAGTACCGTGGCTTGTCCCTGTGATGTAAAATAATAAACCTAGATTTGAGTTCCACCATTATAGACAACACAGCTAAGATGTAGTATCGAACTTCCACTAATTTTGTCCCTGCAAAAATTTTGAATAATGCAAAGAAATGCAGATAGTTGATGTGTATTATTCTATCCCCGAAACTCTTGAAAAATCCAAAGTAGGATTCCACGAAATGAAAAGAAAATCGTGGACAGATCCTGGGATTCCCCAAATTTTGAATTCTTTAAATAAAGAAAATGACAACTTCTCTCCTCAAACTTTCAGCGGGTTTCATACTGGGGGTGTGAGTACCATTCTGTTTCTGTTTAAAGATTGATTAAAAATTTAAAGCTGAAATATAAGATTAGCCTCTGTTTTGGAGATGGAAAGAGGTCGCTTTGCTTGCCTTTAATCATGCTTTTGGAGCTTAATGAGCTAGGTGAGTCAGATACCCCTTTTTTAAAGCCAACATACAACAAAGTGGATGGATCTGACAAATTCCTTGAAGATGGAATATTATATCACCATTTTCAGTGGGATTTTGTTAAAAAATAGCTATGGAGACTTTCAACACATTTTGCAGGGAAGTATTTTGGTTTTACTAATGAGAAAACCCAAATACGATAGTGGTATTACCATTAGATTGTGTACATTACACATCTTTCACCTTGAGAAAAAAGAAGAGAACTTTTCAAGGAAAAAGAAAAAGAAAAAAAAAAAAAAAAAAAAAGAGAAAAGCAAGCCTGATGCTTTCTTCTATGTCCACGCTTCGTACAAATTCTGCAAGCCCTCCTTGGCAAGGCTCTGTTTTTGCCTCCACTCCCACGGGCGTTTGTCGGACGTAAGAACTGTCTTGTACATTTCGTAGTACTGTTGTCGATATTTATGGCAATGCCATTGGGGTTTAATAATAACGTTGTGTTAAGATATGGATTTTTGTGAATGTTTTTGTGAGTATTTTTGGTGGAATTTGTAATTGAAAAAAGAGTAAATGAATGAGAATGAGAGAGAAACAATGAGAGAAAATGAAAGAAAACACGTAGGAAAAATATGACTATTTGAGATAGTTAAGAATCTAATTCATTAAACTTCCAAAATATCAATTATTACACGATATGTATCCATACTTGCAATATAATTAAGGAAAAAGCTACTTTGCCTCACAAACCTTATCGCTCAATTTGACTGCCCCGTAGAAAAATAATAATAATAATAAATTTTTTTTACTTAATAATTAAGAAAGTTATTTTTAGTGTATTGATGTATTTTTTATATTTTTAAAAATTATTTAAAAATGATAAAAAAAATGTGAAAAAAAAAATTGGATAAAAATAAAACACTAACTTTGCACTAGCAGTCACTTGCATCGATAAGCTGCAAGCAGCACGCTAGCTTTATTCTATAATTAATACTCATTGCAATTGGATACAACCCTTGTCAGATTGTTTAACCAAATTAAATCTAAGGAGTCGTTTAGATACTTGGAGTATCTCAGACTTCGATAATCGATAAATAGTAGTGAAATGATTTGAATTGAAATATTTAATTAGGTTTTAATAGATGTTACCTTACATTAGTCTACCTTAAAATGACCTTGCTAGCAAGGTCTAACAATGCTTTCTAAGTTTTGTAGATTCTAGATTGATCATTCCGTGGGTTTTATGGAAGGAATCTTGAAACTTAGATCTTGTTAGGGCTAAGAAGTTTCTCAAGGCATGAAACTGAGAAACGAGATGGATTGGGAATCAAAGGGAAAATCCAACATGTAAGCAACCTTGTTATGTGGTGTACTGCGGCCTACTGCCTTGAAGGGACAATAGAAGAGAACACAAGTTCAAATTATCTGTTAAAGCCAGGGAATTTTGACTGGTTGAAGACACAAGTAAACCAAATGGCCTCAAGAAATTATACAAGATTCTAAATCTAGTGCCCCCAAAACAAAGGGAGTGTTAAATCAAAACTTATGGTGTTGAAAAAACTTTAAAACCAATATAGTGTCAAATACCTTTTAACGAAAAACCTTTTGTAAGTTTGTCTTAAAACAACATTTAAAGACCCATCATGGTTCTCTACTACAATTATTTTACTCTCCTCTCTACCGTCTCGCTCTAAGAATAGGTGGAGGAGGAGCCTGTGAAGTCACAATTTATTTTTCATAGTAAGGGTGATTAGGGTCTTCTAGCCAGCGGTGGTTAGATCGAGAAGGAGGAAATGGAGGACCTCGTAGATATATGGGACCAATTTTGATTATTGGAAGCAAAAAGCTCCTCCATCGATCTAGATTTGGGGATGATGGAGGAGATAACAAAAAAAAAAAAAAAAAAAAAAGAATTACGTCTTGTGGGCAAACTTCAATATGAGCTAGCTGTATGGAAAGAGGTTGTGAAAACTACAATGGAAAAGATCTGGAAAGTGGGAAAATTTTCATTTCAAGACATTCACCCAAACCTGTTTATCATCAAGTTTGATAGTATTTATGAAAAAAATCGAGTACTAGGGGGGAAACCATGGTTTTTTTATAATACTCTTCTAGCCTTGCAACTTTTTGATGGAATGATTCAACCACATCTTATGAGCTTTGACCACAAAGTCTTTTGGGTACAAATCCATAACCTTCTCTTTGCTTGCATGAACATTGAAACTGGAAGGCATATAAGAGCCACAATTGGAGAAGTTGAAGAGCTGATGCCCAAGAGGATGGAATTGCATGGGGGGCTATCTGAGGATGAAAATTGAGATAGAATTGAGAAAACCTGTTGCCCGTGGTCGAATGATTAATCTGAAGGGACAAAAACTCTCAGTACCTATTAGATATGAGAAATTACTAAAGATATGTTTCTAGTATGGGAGGATTTTCATGAGAAATAGGGATGTAGTAGCAGAGGCGAGAAGTAGAGTCATAGTAGAACCTTTGACAAACAACATGGATCATGGCTTAGAGCAGCTCCTACTACTGGATAGAGGACGGCAAATTGGGCTCAAAACTCCTCACATGATGCTATAGATGAACCCCATCAAAAGAGCCAAAATGAATCCCAAGGAGGGGCAGAGTCGCTGTCCCCTGGAGAGGCGACAAAAAGGTCTAAGAATGGGAAGAGCAGAACAGACGGAGAGATCCACGGTGATTTGGCCATAGAAAATGAAGTTTCCTTACTGAAATCGACGTCTTCAAGGAAAATGAATAAAGGATTGGAAGGTTTTTTGAAACTAATAATGGATAAGAGCAAATTGAGGAGGAGATAGTGCAGATCCTATCCTCTCGGATTGGAGGAAAGGATAATAAGATATGTAAAGAAGATACTCAGAAGGAGTCTTATAGCCCCAATATTATGGGCCTCAATGTATTACATAGTGGGCCGAGCCCAACTTCCGTTGAAAAGCCATGTCTTTTAAAAGGCCCAAGTTTGAATAAGACTACTAATGCCTTATGTGTTGAAGCTCCTATTAATGGTAGGGGAGAGATGTTGATAGAGAAGAAATGGAAGAGGCGGGCCCGAAAGCAAGGTAATACTTCGAATTCTCTTTCGAAGTATGTTTTTTTCTAAAAGGGAATTGAGTAGTAGCAAAACCGAGCTTTCCATTGATGAGAGCTCAAAGAAAAAAAAAGTTCTACTTTTGGATGGGGCTAAAACAGAAGTGTCAATGGCGGAGGCTGCCAAAAAATCCTATAAGCATCATGAAAACCCTAAGTTGGAACTACTAGAGGCTTGGAAACCTTATGGCGAACGAAAAGCAACCCGACATCATCTTCCTAATTGAAACAAAACTACTATCCATTAGATTTGATGCAATAAAAATGAAATTGGGTTTCTCTGGATGTTGTTGAGCCACTTGGGATGAAAAGGGATTTAACACTCTTATGGAAGCTAGAGTGTGTTATGGAAGTACAAGATTTCTCACAGAGACATTCATATTTGGGTGGATGAAGCTAAACTAGGCAACATATGATTTTGAGTGGACTTTATGGTCACCCGGTGACTAGTAGCAAGAGAAGAAGCATGGGGGTTATTGCCTGCTTTGAGACCCTCTAGTTCCCACCTTGGTGCATTATTGAGGACTTTAATGAAATTCTATCCCATGATGAAAAATATGAGGCAAACCAAGGGCTAAAAGTCTGATGAATGGATTTAGGGAGATAATGGAAGAAAATAGCCTATATGATCTCAGTTGGAAGGGGAAAATATATAGGGAGCAATAAACATGAAAATCAAACTTTTACCAAGGAGAGATTGGACAGGGCAGTGGCTAATTCTTCCTAGACTACGAAGTTTCATAATGTGAGTGTTGATACCTTGGCTGTCAAATGTTCAAACCACAAGCCAATCATATTGGTCATGGAAGAGGGTAACCAAAGGAACAAGTCCAAAAAGAAATTATTCAGGTATGAGGCTAGCTGGACAACAGATGTTGATTGTGGACAAGTAATAGAAAGAGAATGGGGAACTTGTCTGAGATCCCAAAACTCAGTTAGCAAAATTCAAGAAAGTCTCAAGTTATGTAATGGGGCCCTTACTAAATGGAGTCACATTAGGTTTCGAGATGGTGAAAAGCTTATTGCAAGTAAAACTACTAGACTCAAAATCTTGCAAGAAAATGAAGATCATCATTATGTTGTAGAGATCAAACAGTTGCAAGAAGAACTCGGCCAACTACTTGAGATTGAAGATATTAAGTTGAAACAAAGGACCAAAAGAAATTGGTACCAGTTGGGTGATCGAAACACCAAGTTTTTCCATTCATGTGCAAGCTAGAGAAGGAAGAAGAACCAGATCTTTCAACATTCAAATTAACAGGGAGTCATATTAAATGAGCAAGTAGAAATAGAGAATGTTTTTTGGCAACACTACCAGTATTTGTTTAGCTCATCAAATCCTTCCAAGGAATATTGGAAGCCTTTCTCTTAGTTGTAGGCACCCGAGTGATACAAGAAATGAATGAGGAACTTCTGAAAGAATTTACAGCAAAAGAGGTTTGAATGGCACTTCATCATATGGCTCCTTTAAAATCACCCAGACCTGATAGTTTTGGAGCATGTTTTTAGCAAAATCACTGGAGCTTAGTGGGAGAGGAAGTATGCATAGCGGTGCTAAGTGTACTTAAAGGTGAGGGCTTGAATACTTCCTTAAATTTTACTTATATAGCTTTAATTCCAAAGCTTAAAACTCCGAAGTCTGTTAACAATATAAGGCCTATTAGTCTTTGTAACGCATTGTACAAAGTGATTTCTAAAGTACTTGCTAATAGGCTAAAGAAAGTCTTACTTTTAATTATTGCAAAAAATTAGAGTGCTTGTATTTTTGGGAGACTTCTTACAAATAATGTGATGGTTGCCTATGAAATGCCCCATTTCATGAGGTCTAGACAAAAAGGGAAAACTGGAAGTATGGTAATTAAACTTTACATGTCCAAAGCTTACGACCGTATTGAGTGGAAGTCTTGGCTACTATTATGGAAAAAATAGGTTTTGATGAGAAATGGATTGCACGGATGATGGAGTGTGTTGAAACAGTGTCATGCTCTACTCTTGTGAATGGACAACTGGGAGAGAAAATCTTCCCTTCGAGTGGGATTAGGCAAGGAAATCTACTCTTTCCTTACCTTCTCATTTCATGTGCAAAAGGATTGAGTGCCCTCATGGATAAATCAGTTGTTAGAGCCACCATGAATGAATGGTAAAAAATACAAAGTTTATTGGATATCTATGGGGTAGCCTCTGGCTAGTGTTTGAATAAACAAAAAAACATCTGTATACTTTAGCGCCAATACTACCCTTAGTAATAGAAATCTGATTATACAAGCAGCAAGTGTCAATCCCAATGGTAGCTACAAAAGATGTTTGGGGTTACCAACATTAGTGGGAAGATCAAAGTACAACACTTTCAGGGGTATCAAAGAGCGAATGTGGCAGAAACTTAACAGTTGGAAAAAAAAAAAAAAAAAAGTTTTTTGTCTTAGACTAGTAAAGAAATCCTCCTCAAGGCAGTAATCCAAGCTATTCTCACATTTACAATGAGTGTTTTCACATTACCCAAGAAGCTTTGCATTGAAATTTCAATTATGATAGCAGAATTCTGGTGGGGTCATAAAAAATGAAAATAAGATTCAATGGAGGAGCTGGCATAAAATGGCGGCTGCAAAAAATAAAGGGCGTCTAGGCTTTCGAGATTTGGAGTGCTTCAATAAAGCTTTGCTGGCTAAACAAGCTTGGAGGTTCCTTTGCAACCCTTGACTAATGGCTGCCCAGATTATGAAAAATACTTCAGGAGTTTAAAATTTCTTGATGCAAAACTTGGTCATGGACCATCTCAGATCTGGAGAGTAGGGAATGGGCAAAAGATCAGAATTTGGATAGATAGATGGATGCTAATCCAATCCTCCTTCCAAGTACAATCTCCTGTGAAGATATTAGATGGAGAGGCCACAGTTGAGCAGCTAATTCAAGAGGATATTGGATGCTGGAATAAACAAATGATAAATGAAATATTAAGACCTAAGGAAGCAGGAGTTATTTACAACATTCTTCTTAGTAAAATGGGAGTGGAAGAGACGTTGATATGGAGATTTTCAAAGAATGGTATTTTTCCTGTGAAAAGTGCCTACCACTTGGCACATTCTATAAAAAGATGCATGAAGGGAGAAACATCAAGGCATTTTGCTGAGGATGCTTGGCACCAGATTTGAAATTTACAAGTCTCGGGGAGTACAAAGCTTTTCAAATAGAAAGCATGTCATGAAATTCTATCAACCACGAAAATTTGGCAAGAGACAAGTACTTGAATCCCCATTATGCCCCATTTGTAATAAAGAGGAAGAGACTGTCTATCATGCCTCCTTGAGTTGTACAACTGCAATTGATATGTGATCTTCCAATAGTAGCCTAGTGCATAAAGGTTAGGGACATTGAAGCCTGAGCAATTGGAGTTGGTTGCAGTTGTCTTAAAAAGAATATGGCATAGAAGAAATAAGTATGTATTTGAAAGCATATTTGAAAACCCAATGTCTATACTTTGCTGAAGAATAAGCACTAGAAGAATTCAAGGAAGCGCAAGTCAGAAACAATGTGTTGACCATGGCCAAAAGATTTTATAGGAGTAATTGCATACGGAAAAAGTTAGACAAACATAGGGTCAAGATAAACTAGGATTGCAATGAATTCAACTTCTAGAATAGTAAGGATTGGTGCTATTGCAAGGGATCACAGAGGAGAAATTCTAATGGCATTATGTACGGAGTTAGATTTCTGGCTACACCCATGCACTATTGAAGCTTTGGCATTAAAGATGGCAATGTAGGTATATGTAAAACTTGGTTTCTCAAATGTGACTTTTGAAGGGGATCCACATTGTTACTAGAGTAATTATTGCTAAAGAAGAATGTTGGGCTTGGAATGGACAAGTAATTGAGGATATCAAGAAATTACTTCTCCTTCAACCCTTCTAGAAAGTACATTTCACTTATAGAGAAGCAAATAGAGTTGCACACAAGCTTGCAAAACAAGCCATCGATGGAGGAAGAGAGAATATGGGTAGAGAAGGGTCTTGAGTTTGTTTATGGTTCTGTCTGTTATGAAGAAAGTTGCAATGACTCTTGAATCGATGAATAATATTTTTTTGACTTGCTTTTAAAAAAAAAGGACCCATTATGGTCATCTTAAAATTCATTCAAACTTTTATTTTTGTCTCATTATATTTTGATATAAATGTTAATTTATTTCATAAAAAAAAAAAAAGAATGGTGCTAGGTCCACCAAGGAGTCTATCGAAATTTTCTACCAATTACTATAATTTTTTCTCTTTTTGTTTAAATGTCTTTTAAACCCCTGGAAACATTTTTAAGAATTAAAGAAATTCACAAATTCATTAAAAAACACTTCTTTAATCATTAAGTTAAAAAAAAAAAAAAAGCAATTCTGTACAAAAATTTGGTAGGAATCCTCGGTGGAGTAGAGTTTTCCTAAAAAAAATAAATGTTAAATTTTTTATATTGGTTGCAACAAAATTAACAAAAACATGGAATTGAATGTGGATAAATTGATTTTTATTTTATTTTATTTGTGTTGCTCTTTTATTAATAAATAGTTTAAAGCACAAACATTTTTCCATAAAACTTTGAAGATATTGAATAATATCTTGCTGTGTGACCAATAGCTCTTTTTCTCTTGATTGGTCATGAGTCTTACCTTTGTATTTTAAATCTCGAAGTTGCGTTTTAAATTAAGCAGGTGAATTTTAAATGATGCTGTAAAAGGAATGTTTAATAGATCCTATGAAATGATGTTTAAATGATGATGTTTATGCTTATGTTTTTAAATAATGTTTATGAAATGAAATGGACTAACGAATTAAAGAAATGAAAATGAAAGGACTGAAAGGAATTAAGGAAATGAAAAGAATGAAAGTTTTTGTTGTCCAGATGACTAATACAAGAGGGAGGTAAATTGAGTTATATTTAAAAATCCACAATTATAAATTAAATACACAATATATAATATAAACAAAATATGAAACATCAGTAAATAAAAAGAGTAAGGGTAAGAGGAAGCAAATTCAGTATTTTAACGAGATTCAGTCCCACTACCTATGTCCTTGCCTCAAGCTATCTCTTGAGGATTCCTAAATTCACTATTCAATCTCTTTCAGGTGGAGATAAAAATATTATACACCTTTGAGCTACAAAGAATCCATGTACAACATCCTCTACACTTGCAATCACCTTACACGTGGTGATTCAACGTTTATTTCTTGTGTAGAACACCTTCTACACTTGCAATCACCTTACACGTGGTGATTCAATGCCTATTCCCTGTATAGAACACCTTTTACACATACAAGGGTTATACATTATTTTACTAATACAAGAGCTAATAATGGATAGGTTAGTAGAAAATATTTATCAATAAGTGAAATAAAAATAATACAGCACAAATTATATCTCTCTCAAAATGAACAAGGGTTAAGGTTCAATGCTTAGATAAGAGAGATTGAAAGTTTTGAATGAATGTTGCATGCTCTTGTTGTTGCATATATTGTTCTAAATTTGAAGAACTCAAATGAGCTATTTATAGATATATGAGATTTTATTTTCAAATTTAAAAAGATTCACATATCAAAGATAATATCATTCACTTTTTAAAATTTTCAAATCAAAATTTTACTTTTCGCAATTGTCAAAGACAACATAACTCACTTTTTAAAATATTCAAATCAAAGTTTCTCATTGAAATTGTAAAAAACAACATCATTTACTTTTCAAAATATTCAAATTAAAGTTTACTTTTCGCAATTGTCAAAGACAACATGATTCACTTTTCAAAATATTCAAATCAAAGTAATTTACTTTTTGCAAATGTCAAAAAGAGTATCAATCACTTTTAAGAAGTTTCAAACAAAACATGCACATGTGAATTATGACAATCAATCATCTTTCAAAGTTTCAAAATTCAAATTTTTAATCATGTCATGCACATGTGAAAGATGATAATCAATCATCTTACAAAAATTTAAATTTCAAACTTTTAATATTCAAATATGTCATGCACATGTAAAAAATGTAATTTGATATTTTATGAGAAAATATTAATTTTGAGCCTAAATCAAATTTTGAATTTTATCAAGAGATGTACAAAATTATCTAAAAGCTTCATTTGGGAGCTTGTTTCCTTTCTTGCTCATACTTGGTTCATTGATGTGCTTGGTTTCATTGTGTAGACGCCTTGAGCTTGAGATTCTTTTATGCTTGAATTCATTTGTTATCATTAAAATCCATATGTAGATATGTAATTATATAAGACTTGAAACTTTGGGTTGAACAGTTTTAATGTATGAAAATATGTAACGACCATAATTGAATGAATGAATGAATGATGGTACCAATGGATTGGACAGATTGAAATGCCGGGAAAGCAATAATGGTAGTGCACCCAGTGCTACCCCTGACTGAAAGGGATTCCCAACCTGTGGCCACGGACGAAATACAAGTCCAAAAGACCGCTAACCCCAATACACGGGGTGTAATAGTATGTACGGGCTAAAAGAAAAGTGAAAAGAGTAAATTAATGTATGAATGCTGTAATTTCTTTATGAAGAATGTACAAGGTGTGTGAAATGTTTTATGAGAAAAGAAAATATTTTTTAAAGAAAAACCCCACATTGTAATGTTTTCAAATAAAGTGAATGCTTTATGTAAAGTATGTAGAAGAATAATAAATGCATGAATGAAAACCTATATTAGTATATTTTTACAGTATGAAATTATGCTTGCTGAGTATTTAATTCATTTTATTTTTATGTATGTCCCTCTCCCTCTTAGGAACAAAATGAGTAAGAAGCCTCAGGACAGACATGGTCTAAGAAAAGAGTGGAGAGGCCTAGTCACGTTTTTATGTAATGTATGAAAATAGAATTTTGTAAAAGGCCTTTTAAATTTAATTTAATAATTTTCGTTGTATACCCTCTTTTAATTTATAAAACGTGTTTTAATTCTAAATATAGATGCTGACTTATACCCCACCATATTTACTGCCATTCTCAACTACAAGATGAAGATATGTCATGGGATAAAGCATCTACCCTCAAGAAGGAAGGGAGAGATTTTACCACCCTCCATACCTTCTTCTTTTTCTTTTAGATGTCGTTGCGTGCCATTTTCAGAATAGGAGTATGCACACCCACTCCCTCGATCCTCAGAAAAAAGCAAATGGATCATATTAATAATTTATGTTTATTATTTACACAAATTTTTTATTTTCGCAAATCACAATGTTTTAGCCATTTCGTGTGAAGATGCAAAATGGGTAACAATGGCTAAAAGCATAGTCTTGATCATTTTATGTAAACAATAATCCAAATACATTTGTGCTATATATCACTATGTAAATGGTTTATTTTTTCTTTCTCTTTCTCTCTCTTTCTTTATATTTCTCATAATCACATTATTTTTAAACAAATTGATGAAGAACATATATGCCATGTAGAGTACATTTAAACAACTTTTATAGCTAGAATAAAAATTGCTTATGGCTAACCATTTTAGAAAGAAATTTAGATATATCATTGGGAATGCTCTTACACATTATTTTTGCATATATAAGATTTTACGCAAATCTGTCCATATATAAAATTTTTGCATTTTGCCTTGACATTGTTTGAATGATTTTTGAGTTTCATTTATTTTGATAGCTTTATAGACTTCTTTTGAATGATTATGTACATGTGCTAACCACACCCTATGGGATGGGGTTGCCCCTCCCCACACCCCACTCCTTTATGGGTAGAAGGTGTGGTTTGCCCCTTGGGATCCACCCCCACAGACTGGGGGCGAGGGTGGACACTTGAACTGTTCACCCCTTGTCCACCATGTCTCCATCCATAGTTGTGGGAAAAAAACAAAAAAATCACCCTTTCGTACCAAAATCCACATCAAATTTAAACCCAAATACAATTACACATTCCACAACAAAAAAATTCTCAACTACTAAAAAAATTTAAAATCCTTACCAAACAATAAGTCGGTCCATTAGAAAGAGAGAAATGGAGAGAGAGAAGAGAAGGAGGAGAAGTCAAGGAGGAGGAGATGAAGAAGAGGAGCAGGAGAAGAGGAGGAAGGTGTGATGGTGAGAAGCTCTATTGCGGTGAGAGAGGAAAGAGAGAGAAGGGGAATCGGTAAGAGAAGCTCCGTGGTGTGGGGGGAGGAGGCGTTAGGTTTAACGTAACCCCCATCGAAACATTTTTGTCATCTGTTATAACAATAATTAAATTTGTTATCAAAACGACGTTGTTGTGATAACGAATTTAATTATTTTCATAGGTATATATGTGTATTTATATTGGACTAGGTCTAGCCCAGCCTTGGGTGTGAGGTGTGGAGGGTCTGGGCCCAACCCGCTCGCTGCCTGCAGCCCTCTATTTTCCCTGTGAGCGGGGATCCCCACCCCCCATGGGGTGGGTTGGGTTGACCACCAGGCCAAGATATTTTGTTGAGATTCTGTGCAAATTTTGTGTTGTCATATTATATTATTTGTAAAATTGGTTTTAGAACAAATGTCTATATTATTAATTGAATAATGCTAGATACAGTCATGGATTATATAAACATTACACACTTCTTTTAAAAAAGAATGGTTTCTACCATTAAAAAATTAATTTTTTCGTGTGTGTCCTATATTTACTCACTTTTTAAAAAGGTGCACGACACTTGTGTAATGACTAAAAATATCATTTCTCATTTCTTAAACCTTGTCAACAAAGAAATATGTGTTGGAAAAAATACTGATAAAAGAGATACATACATATATATATATGCATACGCTTTGTAAACTAGAGAATAAATAAAAATGACAAGAACAAATTAGAAATAGAGAATCCAGTATTGAGGCATGTTGTGATGGACGCTTTCCTTAAGAGTAGATTATGCTGCCTTCAAATCTTAACATGCACTAGGTTTTTTGACCATCTACTCTTAGGACACAACAATGTCAGTTCCCGTTAATCTCATTTTCGGTGCACACAAAAATAAATCTTCGAACTTGATATAAAATATTCAAAACCCAAAAAAAGAAAGAAAAAATAAATGAGGGAGTGTTTCTCTAATTTTCTAGAGAATTTAAGGTGTGTAAATTTGTGGGTGAGGTTCCATATTTATAAAGAATGAAAGGGCACTGGTAAAAAGTAACAACTAGAATGAAAGAGAAATTGTAAAAAGTCTTAACTAAAAAATGAATAGCACTTGTGAAAAGTCATAACTAAAATGAAAAAAATATTTGTAAAAAGTCATAACTGTTCAATTCGTAAATAACATATTGAAAAAGTTTATAATTCATCAAAGGACACAATATCTCTTTTGATGGCCAAACCGTTAAGGTTCTTATCTCCAAGAAGCATGCAACATTGGTTCAAGTTATCATGATATATTTTTATTTAAAATATTGATAACCGAACTCACACATTGAACAATAATATTAGATCATATTTTTTCTTTTTATGTTTTTCATAACAGAAAATATTTTAATAATTTCCAAGTCTGTAGACTACTACAGTATCCTATGATTTGAGCTGGAATTGGGACTACTACGGTACCCTAGTGCATGATGTATTAGCTTATAGGTCGAAATGATAAAAATTATGACACAAATTTTACAAAATTTTCTAATAAAATAATATTATATATATTTTAATTTAAACACGCCAAAATCAAACAAAATTGAAAAAAAAAAGTATGCACATCGATCTATATCAACTTTTAAAAACTTATGGCCTCCGATTTTAAAACGGTCACTAGCTGTTCATGAAGACTACAAGGCATGGTATATTCATATAGAGAAATCCTCGATAGTCAAAGAAGCTAGGTTCCTGATCAATGTGAAATAATATCTGAAGCGACTGATCGAGAGTATTCCCAGGCGGCCAGGCAACCACACTTTATATATATATATATATACATATATATATATATATAAATATATATATTTATATATATATAGTGTGGTTGCTGGGTATGACTAGTCTGCCGCCCCATGTTGACTCTTGGGTTTATGGCCTGTAAATTTTTTCTTTTTCATTTTCTTTCACATTTTTTTATATATTTAAATATGTTTAAAAATATAAAAAATACATCAATATATTTAAAATCACTAAGTAAATTTTTTTTTTTAGACCAAGCGGTCAAATGGAGTGGGTAAATATAGAGGGTAAAGTAGTGTTTCTCATATAAAATTTATATTTTCTCTTTGTTGGTCATTGCTATATACGTAAATTAATCATTTCAACCATGGCCAGTAGTACTCTGATCAATATTCAATTAAATTAGTAGCTGATTACTTGACCATTTGAAGCATTCTTACATTTCTTCTACCCCTTTATAAACTAAATTGATCGGTAGGCGCTGTGTTTGGTAAGTGAAGTAGTCTCATACCATTTCATTATTATTCACAAATAATTTACCATTATTCACTATTGTTTACAGATTATATAACCTCAATATTCAAACGTAGCCTACACAGCCATATGCATAATCCACCCTCCCTCCAAATTTTGTATCTAGGAAAAACAACTAGCTAGGTTGTAGCTTAAATTATTGCCAAAGTAAAATTAATTAAAAAAAAAAAAAAGCGTTCGAGCTAAGAATCTCAAGTGGCAAGTCGAGCTTTCATAAGCAACTAATATATTATATATTATTAGTCGGGTAAGTGTCGTGTGTGTTAGTCGGAACATGATATCGTAGTAGATGTCATTATCAACAATATCCTTCTAATTTTCAGTTCCTCACTTTGTTGGACTAGGCATCGTAGTCTCATGCCTAATGATTTTTAAAATGTGTGTTGAATAATATTAAAAAGCCAATAGTTTTATTAGGCATAAGCTCTAAAGAGGAGTACTAAGGACCACCACAGTCCATCCGCAGGGGCACCGTCCGCAATGATAGAACAAGAGACCCCACATTCCATATGGGCTTCATGCCCTTAAGGGGAGGGAAATAACAACTAACACACAAAGGACTAGTCCTCCCCATGCCCTTGACAGATTAATCACGAAACAGGAAAGCTGCATCCTCAGGACTTGGTGCCTATCCAGTGACCCTAACTTTTTGACCCATTATACGTCATAGGATTAAGATTCTCAGGAAAGTTTAGAGCTGGGTTTTCAATGGTAGATAAAATGGGTAGTCTAATGTTCAGTTAACAAAAGGAAACAAAAAAAGAGAGAAAGAAAATGGCTTAATTACAGAGGCATGCACACTCTTCAAAAAAAAAAAAAGCATTTGAGACATATTATTTACTATGAGAATGATTATTTTGAATAAAAACAGATTCATTTTCATAAAAAATAATTATTTTTATAAGAAATAATTGTCTTTGAATAAGCAATTTTCTTGTCCGAACAATGCAATAAGATCATTTGATAAAATAATGGTAGAAAATAAACATCCACAAAGTTTGGTAAAGATTAGGTATAAAGTCAGTGGGGTCGGTGATCAAACTTCCATAAAGAAAATTTCATTTGAGTCCTACTTGGAGTACAGTATTTTATAGGCAGGTTTCTGTGCTGAATTTGTGGGGAACGGATGGATCGAAGAGAGTGACCTTGAAGAAGTCAAAAAGGGAAGCCTCTCTCTCTCTCTCTCTCTCTCTCTCACGTATTGAGACTTGAGAGGTTATTATTGCTGTTTTTATAAAGGGATGGTCCATTTCAATTCCGATTCCTGTTGTAATGGGAAAAAGTGGGGAAAAGAGGGGTGGGATTAATGTATTAAGTGGTCGTAAATCAAATATACTCAAGTGCCCACTCAAATGCTTCTCTCTCAAAAGTGATGCATGTGATGCTTGTTAATTATGGCATCCCCTTGTCTTTCTTGTGGTTAAGTGTGCAATATTTTATTGAGATTATGTGCTCTTAATTTATTCAGTATTATGATTGTGGGTTGTGGACATAACTTCGACCACATGAGCATGGCTGTCTTGGCATCCTAAGATCAGCTAAAGCGTATGTTTCAATACTGCTAGCTCGATCTGGTCTTTTTCCCTTTCAGTATTTCAATTCCAGCATATACTTCTCGCATTGTTAAATCATCAACAATTGGGATTGGAAAACATGCAAGTAAAGTTTACATTATGGTTCATAATTTCCAACATACTTTGGGCTGTGGTTTAGGTGAGTAAAATAGTACCAATTTGGTGTTGTGCGGATGAAGCATGAATTTTTTAAAAAACCTGCCCAAAATAGTTATATAATATATATAGCATATGTTGTATATAATATATGATGTGTTGATCGCCATAAGAATAAGAATCACAAAGCACTCTAGGAAAGCTTTTATTTCTTGAGCAGTGCGAAGTGAAAATCGGCTGAGGATAGTAGCCTGGTATATGGTAGGATACCTTATGGGGATGTGATTAAAAGTTCCACAGTTGTTTATATTTAAACAATATATATATATATATTTATATATATGGTAGATCAATGTGAAGTAGGCATGGAAAAGCTTTGGAAGGAAGATTAGATTGGGTCCACCCACCAAGACTCGTCAATTCCTATGTATGACTGCCAAAATAACAAACAATTTCCACAGAATACAGGCTCTTTCTTTATTCATGTTTGACTTGGATGCTTCACTTAATTTGGTCTGACCATTTTTTGGTTATTAGATCTGCATCTAATTGGGTACCCCCCCGATGCGATGTTTTATTCAGGATTTGTTTAATTTCTGGTGTTATTCGTATTTTAAATGAACTTCTAGTTTAAATAATTAAATATTATAAGTTTGTTAATTATAACTTTTATCTTCATCCTCTCTCTCCGGCAAGACAGAGTCATATTTTCCAAACAGAAACTGAGAAATGCTTTGTGAATGTTATGAAGCATCTGTTTATAAACTTTCCTGTGGTACGTAGTTTTTTCTTTTTCTTTTTCCTGAAGTGAGTATATGAAATTACTTGTACATTTTAAGACTGCACAAATAATCAGTTCATATCTAGATCTATGGAAGGATAATAAGGGTAATTATGATACGATTGGTGAGAATAATACATTGGAGAAATCTTTTCTTCTAGCTAGGATTTACAGCTTTCTAAACTGTAATTCGTTATTTTTTCTTGTATGTTTTATATTTTCTATTATTTTCTTTGTTTTAGATTAAAAAAACACATAGTATCTTGGACTTTTGTCTATAAAGTGTGTCTTCTATTCTGTTTTAGACAGTGTGGGGTTGTTTATTTTTTTCTTAGGACAAAATGTGAAGTTTGTTAAATCTATCTTATGACAGAGTACTTTCTTAAACGGTTTGTCTATAGAGGTTACTACAATAGATTAGACTATGTTAGTTACAAAGAAATTTATATATTAGGAAGTCTTAATAGAAGTAATTGACTTATATTCTGTATGTCTCAGATTAAAGTTGTATTAAAAAAAAAAAAAAAAGTACTACAAGAATAGCATGGGGCTGAAAAGTCTTTTAACCAACCTGAGCATGTGACATATGTCCTACGGAATTAAAGTCTCTTCTTTTCTTTCTGTTGTTATGGTTTGTATTTGTAATGAACGCGGATTGCGTTAATATAAATGATCAGAAATAAAATAGAAAGGGACGTCGGAGGAATTAAAAAAAAAAAAAAAAACCCAATTGTAGGAGATGGAGACAGTGCATAAATAAAATTAAAAAAAGGGCAAAGGATCTCGATCGGAGTTGAATTCGCTAGCCAAGAAAGAAAGAAATATCAAGGACAAGAAGTTGCTGCTGGTAAAAAGTTATTGCTAGCTGTTTGTTAATTAAATAATGATAAATATAATCATGAGGTATAAACATCCCGTATGCCTTTTAAAGAAAACAAAACTAGTACTTTGTCCACTTAATTTATTTTCTCATTTTAATATTTTATATATTTTAATTTTTTTATTTAATAATTAAAGAAGTGACTATTAGTTATTGATTTTTTTTTATATTTTTTAAAAATATTTTAAGATGATAAAAAAATAAATAAAAAATATATATAATTTTAACCTCACGGTCAAAATGATAGCTGGGTAGTATCGCTCTTAAAAAAAAAAAAAAAAAAAAAAAAGGGGTAAAACTTAGATGATTTGATGTGGGTTGGGGCGGTGCAGATAGGGATATGTGAGTACTGAGTTTGAAGGTACCATGCGTGTATGTAGGCCATGGAGTATACTTGGAGTTGCGGTAGCTTTAAATTAATCTCATGCGCCGGTCCTTTTTGTAAATTTTCTTGACAAGGCTGGAGGATCAAATAATTCATCATTCTTATTTTCAATACCAATTAAGTTTCATGCCATCTTCAACTAAAGTTAGGCATTGCCGGCCTTATGCACGACGTTTGGATTTGTTTTCCCATGCATCGCTAATCCCTTTCTTGTTTGATAGACTCTTAACAACGCAGTTAGGATCTGGCTCTCCGGCGGGTTGGATGCTATTATGGTCACCTCCTGGTAGGAAAGCATCTCTAGTCGTTCCCTCCAACTTTTTTTTTTTTCTTTCTTTATGCAAATTCTCTAATTAATAAAATAGAGGCAACTTTAGGCAGCAATGATACGATGTAAACTTTTCGTTAAATAACTATAGAAGTCAATAATTTGAACTACTATCAAAGTTCTGGACTGTTCAGAGTGGCATATCTTATCAACAAGATTTGAATTTTTTAAGAAAAATTCTACCAACAGACATTGACAAGCTATGGGATTAGATAGGCATCAGATATGTTTGAAATCTGCGAGGGAGTGAAGATAAAAGTAGGGTAAAAGTCAAGGTGGAATGTACCCGTTCAAAGTCATAAATAGAAAACACTTTCAGTAGTTGAGATCAGCCCCTGGGCAACCATATATTCCAGGAAAATAATTGAAGTAGAAACGTCTTCGTCTCAGAGACAGAAGACTTTTGAGGCTTGCTGCATGGACTACTGCACTTTTCACATGTTCATGAAGTTCAATGAAGGGATGTTACAACAGATCAAATTTGTTTTGCAAAAGGAGAACATAAAACAAGATTAAAAAGGGAATTAATTCCCTTTTTTAATGTTTTCCCAATTAGTTTCTAAGTGCATAAATGTTATTTATTGGGTAAGTTTTGATTCCCAAAAGGATGTTTGTCAGTAATACATAACACATTACCTTTGGAAATATCAAAAGCTTTTCAAGTTTTTACATAGATAAAAAGGGAATATCTTGGGGCTTTTTTCCCTTCATTTGGAAAGGAGAAACCAAATTAACGAGCCTAGTAATTATTAAACAGTAGTCAAATAGTATTTATATATCATGGTATTTGCCAATTATAAGAACAAAAAATGGCCAATGATTTGAGGATCGATCCTTTACAAGGAAGCTAGAAAAAGCAGGAAAATATTCGAGCTAGGCTTCGCAGTACATGCACCCTCGCCTGAGCTGTCCAAAGGAAGTGCGCGCCCACCATAACCTAACACAAAAAGGCGAAAAAGAAAAAACATAAAAAATAAGAGCAGGATCATATAATTAAGATATTTAGAAGATTTCCATGCTCACATATTTCACATCCAATAATGCAAAGATTAGGAAACTTCGTGACAAAAAGATCCATATTATTACCAACTCATTTTCATTAATTTGTCAGGATTCGCCAATTTTTATATAAATATAAATATATATATATATATCTGTCAAAGTATATGATCGATATATATATTTATATAATGCAATACAATCGTACTTATTCTTTAATTCGTGGAACTGCCCATGCACTACCTTCTGTTTGTGCTTTTCTTTTGAAAGTAGACATTATTTTACAAGGAATATATATATAATGTCATTAACAATACTCCATTAATTTTGTGTAGTGGGAATCGAAGCATCTGATTGGAAAGGTCTTCCTTTTTGTAAATTAAACAGGTTTCCTTAACGGTAGCAAACCTCCTTTCTTCTTGATCTTCTTCTTCTTATAATTATTAATATTTTTTAGTGAAGGAGAAATTCATATTTACTCAACTAAAATATATTGCAACGTTAATTTCTTTTACAACATGCTTTATATAGTTGATCAGTTTGTGTAAAATCATCATTTATTCAAAAAATTTAAACCAACAGAAATAAGTACTAGATTTTATCATTTATTTAGTACTCGACAGTTCTAGGCGATAAAAGATGCAGAAAGCCTCGTGCTTTAGGCATCTTAATCAAGCTTTCTTTAATGTAAACTGTTTGAGTGGATTCATCGGCTATTATATATTCTGTTTTGCACGATTGAATGTGCAAACCCCATGTCGCAATTTATCCATATATCTAGCTATCTACTGATTTTAAAACATAATTTTGGCTAACTCATATATATATATAAAAGTTATTCTTTCAATCTTTCGTAGGTATTGGAGGGCCTCCCTCCTATAAGGCCTGGCTTGTTTTCACAAACATTTGAAACCATCTCGTTTCAACATCCAAATACCATTCAAACACAAATATTTGTTAATTTCAAATTTTAAATTTTTTTATCTAATCATTATCTAATTATTATAACTTTTTCAAACTTTTAAACAAAACACAAAAAACAATTCAACTTTTTAAAATCCAACAACAAAAAAAAAAAATTATATTCTAACCCTCTTAACTTTATAATTTTTTTATTCAACATTCTCTCTTCTTTCCCAAAACTCCATATAAAAAATATTAGCGCAAACTATTTCACTACTATCTACAAATTATTTAATTATTATTTACAGATTTCTCATATTATCTCATTTGTGTAACCAAACGAAGCCTTAAATCTCTCCAACATGCAATGCATAGTATTGCTAGCTACACGATGAACTTAGATTTGAGATTAATAATATTAATGTCGATGTTTAGACTAATTACATGGAGAATTTAAATTTAGAACTATATATATATGATGATTTAGAAGCCTTACTCAGATTGACTTAATTTCCAGTACCACATACATAGTACTCTTCGATTGTCATCAATGCGAGGCGCACCATGCATGCAGCAACGTTTCCTCATTCTTTCATTGCATTATACATAGAAATTAAAATCGTCTTGGTTAGAAAAGTTCGCAAATTTAAATTCAAGATTTTCAGGAAAGCAATAAAATGGTTAAATACGTAGATCCAATTAATTGGACAGATTCGGCATTTAGGCCATTCAAAATGAACGGTACCCCATTGTAACACGTGCAAAGTGATGTCGTAAAAAGAGATATCAGATTTTATGAGAAATACTATAATTATAAAGAGATCTTATAAAAATAAATCTATAAATTAACATACTTTATATGATATGTTAGATCTATTTTATAATAAAAATAATTTTATAATTTAATATATCACATGAAACCACGTCACATAATGGATAAGAAATACACGATTTATAGTGGTTCATCACATAAAAGTGCCTAGCTAATGGTGTTGGAGCATCGATCGTACTAACATCATGAAACACTACGTGAAAAACGAATGGCAAAAATTGCGGAGACACTACAAAATAGTGATCAAATTTCTACTAATTAATCATGACAGCTTGAATTAATTATCTTAAAAGACAATTGGGAGATACATCATGTTGGAACTCTCGTTATGGAGCTATCATTACATTGATTGAATGTATTGTTTAAAATGGTACGTTTATATTCTTCACAGATCGCATAGACATTAAGCCTAGAGGAGCTCAAGATCATTATATATTTTCTAGCCACTATATATCCTAGATCCGATCCTTCATCTTGAGAACATTAACTGTATTGCTTTGGATATAACTTGACAGTAAGAGTCGTACTATTTGTAATCTAGATCAGGTTTTTTCTTCGATCATGAGAAACCTTAGCTAGATCAGGCCGTTTTCTCCATTGATGATGTTGTATATGACTTCTAACTCGTTTGTTTTCGCATATGAGATAAGATAAATTGATATAAAAGTTAAAAGTTGAATAAAATATTGTTAGAATATATATTTTTTTATATTATTTTTATTTTGATATTTGAAAAACTTGAATTGTTAATTTTATTTTGTGTGAGAATTTAAGAAAGTTGTAATGATTAGATGAGATGAGTTGAGAAGAATTGTGAAAACAAATGAGGTCATCATGCTGCATTTGTATGTTGAGGTGATTCGAGTTGGTTTGTAAATATAAGTAATCATGTTTTGTGATTCAGAACTTATTGAGATGTGTTTAATGTAAATAGATTGATACGTGTTTGAATGTATAAAGTAGGTTGAGATATAATTTAATTTTTTTATTATAAAAAATTAAAAAAGCACCGAGTTTCATCAATAATTAGTTTAAAATGATTTAAAATGACTTTAACAACCAAACATAACCATCTCGTGTACCCATGTTCCCATATGTATAGTTGGTTAATAGTATGCAATTTAAAACATATATGGGTAATGATAGGGATTATTTATAATTTTATATACGTGAATTTTAACATAGCTATTATAATTTTTTTTTTCACCTTACTTCAATCGCATGCATCGTCTCACAATCAACAATTAAAAAATCCTGAATAAATTATGCTAAAATCGTCGAAAAGTTGTAATTCTATCAATTTTCACCGTACTTAAAAAGTACTTAAAAATAGGAAAAACCACGGATTTTAAGGACCAGAACAGGCTCAATGGATCGTTCTCGTTCAAAGATTCCGTAATACTTCTCAAGTCTCAAGAGCTTCCATTGTGATGATCAAGTCGCGCTTAGACCAGCTTGTATATAACTCCTTCAAAATTAAAAATTATATCCTTTAGTTACTTTAATCATGAAATTTAGCTTTTGGGCTTTAGCCTTTTTGTCAGTTCCAAAAAATCCATCAAACCTAGTTACATAGGTGAAATGGGAAATGTGAAAGTTGGAACTGTACGCTGCCTAGCTAGACAATTTTCTTTGGTTAAAAAAGGGATAAATATTTGAACCCTGACATGAAGAAATCAAAATCAATTTTGCCATAAAAAAAAAAAAAAAGGCAATTATGAGGGTATGAGGAATTAAAAAATTCATCTCATCAATTACTATTCACTATTTCACACTCTACATCTTATAAAAAATACTCCAACACTCTATGAGAAATATCGTCGCACGCTATGGAAAAACTATAGGCGTGGAGTGTGGGGTGTCTATAGTGGCTGATCTGTAGAATTATTCATGAGAAATTATAGTTTTAATTTTTTTTTTAAATTTTGATGAATACTACTCAATTTTAATTTTAAGATACAAGAATAAGTATGGTGTAAGGTGAGGGACAGAATAATTGGAACATGACCACCCAAGTAGGGTAATCCCATGGCTATGGAGTGTCTTTGGTTCATCAAAATGATTAGTGTTGGTATGAATTGGTCTTATTATGGGGATGATGAAAGTT
Organism: Pterocarya stenoptera; assembly: GCA_003123785.1. NCBI lineage: Eukaryota > Viridiplantae > Streptophyta > Magnoliopsida > Fagales > Juglandaceae > Pterocarya > Pterocarya stenoptera. Next base: position 140,343 of record QEOT01004139.1, read on the forward strand.
GACCTTTAGTGACCAAATGACAAAAAGGGTGTGTGTTTTGTGGGGGTTAATAATGATGAGACATTATTTTTTCACAGTGGGTATGAGTTTTGGTTTCCATGTGTATATTTATGATTAAATTCAAATGTCAGGCCCATCCTCTTTTTGTCCCTTCCATTATTCTCTGTTCTTTTCTCACCTTTTTCCCCCTCCCCCCACAACTATTTTCTCTTTTTTGCTTTCAATTTTTTTTAAGCTCTACTTTAATTTCCAATAAATTATGACCACTTTTTCTTTTTTGTCACACGCAACCCAAATTTGATTGTACGGTCATGGGATGGCTCTGCTTGCTTTAATTTTGGCGTGGGCCACTCTGTTTACTTAGCTGTTTGCCACAAGAAACACCATTCCATTGTCCCTATTGCACGCATGAATGCTTTTTTATTTACTTATAGAGCTGGCAGTTTTTAGTTACTTTTTTCAATGGATTTCAACTCTCTTTGTGGCAAAGTAGCCTTTATTGTTTCACTTATTATAACATTATAAATAGCCACTGAAACTCTCAGATTGTTTAGTTTCGTTTGGCCAAATGAGGAGATCAGGAGCACGAAACATCTCTCGAGTTTCTATATTAGCTGTGGATATCCACTAAAACAAAAAACAATAAAATAATAAAACCTTTCAAACTTTGGACCAAAATTCTTGTGTTTTTATCTAATTTAAGGGTCTAAATTAAAACAAAAATATACTCGTAAAATAGGTGTAGATTATTTTTGGATTAATTAATAGTTTTATATAATATTAATAAATGAAACCATCAAAATATCCGTTTGCCCAGCAAAAACTCAAAAGGATTTTTTTTTTCTTCTAAATGGTTTGGATTCAAAACTCACTTCAGCTTATTTCATTTTATTATTATAACTTTTTTAAATTTTCACATAAAATATAATAAACAATTTAACTTTTTAAATCTCATTTATATTCTAACAATATTTTATTCTACTATTTACAAATCATCTCAACTCAATTCTAAATCAAACCATCCAAATACTGCTTTAACTTTTTTTTTTATTTTATTATTATCATTTTAAATAAAAAAATATTTGGTGAGGCATAATTGTGTACGTTATTCCTCTTCAGCTACGAAAGCGTTGCCCCTTCGCAGTCACTGCTTCTAAAATCGAATCTTTTGGTACTAATGTTTGACAAATCTGTGTCAGGCTCCATGTTGACGTTGAAGTAGTTGTAACACCAAAAGAACAAGGCCTGGCCCGTGCCATATGTGTGACATGTACGACTGCCAAACCATAATTTGGTGTAAGTCATAAATCATGTACCAGAAAATGAAGTTGGATTCAAATCGTGGAAATACAGGTTCACTAGGAAAACATGTTTGAAAAATGCCAGAAGGGAGAAGCATCACATATCTTTCAAAGTTGCGTCGAAGCTACATTCATTTGAAGTGATATGCTCTAGACAACTTCTTGTGCATTTGCTGTTAATTATCAGTGACTCTATAATAAAGCCAATCGAGCAATTAGCCGTTGTAATGAGGCTGTGTCTCCTATTTGGGAGTGGAGAGTCATTTTCCAATGGTGTTTTAGGTAATAATGCAGACAAATAATTGAAAGGGAAGGCGTGACATGAAACTGTTGTTGAGCTGTTTGTTTTGATTGAAAAGTTGTGTAGGAAAATATAAGGTGGCATTGTATGAAAGTGATTTTCTTCCCTACTCCTCTATTCAAACGTTTTGAATTCATTTTCTATCAAAAGTGTTTTGGGTCATAGGGGTAAAAAGGTAACGCCACTCTTAGGACTCGTTTGGACAGTGAAATGAGATTAGATGGTTTTAGATTAGTCGAATAAAATATTATTAGAATATTATTTTTTAATATTATTATTGTTTTAAAATTTGAAAAAGTTAAATTGTTTATTATATTTTATATGAAAATTTGAGAAAATTATAATTATGAGATGAGATAAGATAAGATGAGAGGTGTTAATAGTATTTCTGTATTCAAACTGTATCTAATCTTAAATTTATCATCTCGACTCACACCATTTGATGCGACACAATCTATGATATTACTGAAAATGACAAAGATGCCCATCAAATCAAGTCTAGGCATCATCAATATCTTTCATTTACATTTCAGGAATTACAACCCACTTATTTTCTTTGCTTTGGGTGAAGGTCCTAGGGGATGAACCAAAAGCCCATAAAGGAAGTATTTATTAAAATCGATTGCGACACAATTTTACTGTGTTTATAACAAGCAACCATGAAATTTCCACATTATGCATAGCATGTGACCCCAAGTGCTTGCCAAACAAGTCAAAGCAGAGGGCCAGGGAGAGAGTGAAGCGGGACCCAAAGCCAAGTTAGTTAAGAAGTCTGATTAACAATTGGGGGGGAGGGGGACCAAGGATTAAAAAGCTGAAAAGATTGGATAGTACCAATGTGGTGGGCAATGTTTTCAAACAGCTCACTGAATAGAACGCAAAAAAATAAAAAGTAAACAAAGGGGTGTGCGGTGCATGTGCTTTATACTTGCATAATTGAGTCACATAGCATGTAACATCGTATGTCAAAATCTCCAAACAAATCTAAAAGCACTTCGACCCCATTCCTTGACCATTTCTCTTCAATCCAAACAAATTTAATAATGCAATGTATATAGAAGAAGATAATAAAACAGTCCGAAACAGTATATGCACTGTATATGATGTCATAAGGCTGCAGATCCGGACCGGAACATTAGTTGGGTTGGGTTCTTACGTTCTGTTGGCCATTGGGCTGTCACCAGACCAGAGAGTTCAGAGCCATACAGTGCTGTTGTCTTGGAGGACAAACAATGATAACCAGTTCAGAATCCGTAGATGAATTGGCCGTTCATAATTGGAAGGTTTCTAAAGCAATTCATGATTTCTTACTTGTAATGTTCTGTACAGTCCAATCTTTTCAGGAAGTAAAAGATGATAATAATAATAATAATAAAAAAAAAGGTCTTCTCAATCAAATGAATCCAAATCAACCTTTGGATTAAAGTTGAAAAGATTCTACGTAGCTTCCTGAAAGAACTTTCATCCTGTTTCTGATCTGTGTTGTCTTGGTCTGCAGAAAAGAGAACATAAAAGGTTGTCGTTAGCATGCAGCATTGGTTTCTCAGTACCTTCAAAGAAACCGCAGAAGAATCTGCTTCATCGAAGAAAAGGATCCTCTGCAGTTTGCACCAACGTATTTCTTAACTTTTATTCCCCGGCCTTGCCGTGAAGGGAATATCAAAATGCGGTCAAGGCTAAAGCCACTAAGAGAACGGAAATTGCGTATGCATGTGCGAGTATTAATAATAAAAATGAGTTTTAGACCGACTCTAGTTTAAAAAGCTTTCCAATTAAATAATTAGTGAAATCTATATAAAGAGAAAAACTAGGGTGTTACAATGATAGAAAAATAAAAGCCTTAAAACAACTTCCTAAAATATATAAAGACCATATAAAACTGAAATTACCCAAGTACTCCTACTTATACAAGTTAATGCTAAACAAAAGTAATTAACATGGACTTGTAACCAATATAAATTATTAAGAACATTAATATAATAATTTGGTTAAGAAGGAAAACTCTTTGAATAACTCTTCAAAAAAAAATCCTACAAGGCAACCAAATCCAAGAAAACCAATTTTATCGATTGAGAGTATTACAAGTAAAACATTTATAAAACCTTTCTAACTAGACACGTTAATCCAAGACATGCGACCTGCTTGTCTTCTACCGTAGTAGGTAGTCAGAACCTTTGACACTCTCCAATCTTTGCCTTTTCCTACTGGAACCTCTAGTGGTTGAACTTGAACACAACAACTCCCCCTTGGAGTACGCTCTCATTCAATCCCATAGACTCATGAGCTTCTTTGGAAAATCATTTAATTAAGAATTTTCTCTTGCACTATCTCTTGAAGTTCTACCTAGATCTTCAAGCTCTCAATACTTGTGAATATGTGCTGTTCAAGTATTTTCTCAGTTGACTCTTCAATAAATAGGCAATGATGTCATTGATTTGGAGAAGGGTCTCCTGACAAGTTTATCCAGAATATCAGTCAAATACGTTGCTAACTATATGCGAACATCTCGGACTGGATCACTTCTTCTTGATTATATTGAGTTCAAATCAGCTTTAGTTTCTTTAATAAATCTTGCATCTTTATCTCTTCAACTGGCTCTTAGACTTGACACATACATAGAACTCTTGAAGACTTTTATCTTATAATATAAATAAGATTTGATAAGAGTTACAATTCAAACACTTATCCTAATCGGATAACTTTTATTCAAATACTTATATTTATCGGAAGTACTCCTACAGTCCTATTTAAACTTATATTCATCCATAATTCTAATTTCAATACAGCCTCATCTAATCCTAGCCAAACATAAATTACATTTACAATCTCCCCCTTTGGCTAATTGATGACAAAAACATATATTGGATGAATGTGATTTAATCCTACAAAACAACTAACCAACCCACCAGCAAAGATCTCATATAGGAAGTTATGCTTCAAAAAATAAAAATAAAAAATCCATCATAGGCAAAATGTTTGAAGTGTCATGATGAGTCTTAACTTAATCACACTCATATCAGTTTAATGTAGCAAGTGAAATCAAAACAAGAAAGGCAAATCATTGTTCACTATGCCAAAAAAAAAAAAACTTCAAAAATAATAATAAAAGGTGGTGGTCATGGTGTCCGCATTCTGTCCACACAGCCTTGCTGCTCCCGTTGTTGACAAATTCATCCCATCTCCCCTATGTGTTGTCAGCATTAGTCAGAATCTGATTTTTCTTCTTCTTCAAGTGGATTTACTGTCTTCAAAATTTGATCCACATCCAGAACAACTTGTTGTAGCCTATCATTTACCTACTCTAACTCGTCCTGTAGGTCTGCTAACACTTGTTCTATTTTTCTCATTTTTTCCCCACTTATCTACAAAAGAGTCAAATTTTGACTGCAATATCTGAAGCTGTTCAATCACTTCGGTGGATTGTCCTGGGGCAGGATGGGAAGATGTGGGTGCCTTGGCATGACTTCTTTTCTTTGCACTTACTACAACTTCTAACTTGGTGATTGTTTTAGAGGAGATCTTCTCATACATCTTTATTGTGGCCTCTATGCTCCTTAAAGGAATTTTAGCAATTCTGGCCAACTTTATGATGAGACCTCCAAATGACAGATTTTCCTTGTCTGTCATGTTAGCCATGGCCTTGGAAATAACATCAATAATATGGGAGGAAAGATCTATGGGTACACCTTTAACTAGAGCATACATAAACTGGGCTTTTTCAGTTGTTAGCTTGGTATGCTTAGTGATGTGCCAAAGATTTGTCAAGACAACTTTGGCAAGGAACCTATATTCAGGTAACATTGACTTCACAGAGAGTCTATGAATCTTTGGGGGCCATGTTGGTGCGTTGGACCAAGCAACCAACTCTTTCATTTAGGTTTTTGATGGAGTCCCCATGCCTTTGTATGGAAAACCTGGGTTTTCCGCATTAACTCCCTAATAATTTCGAGAGTTATGATTATGTCAACACCCCTAACAGTGGAGGTAATGTAATTATTGTCCACACTCAGTGCATAGTTAGCATAAAATTCTCTCACAATTTTAATATTGGGGGCAAGAGCTCCCTCAGTAATTTTTTTCCATCCTCTGTCAGCAAATATGTGAGTAATGAATTCAAAAGTATGGTCATTCACATCACTTAGAGTTACATCTTGTTCTCCAAGAACATTCCTCTTGGAGAACACAATTTTGTAGACTGTTTCTACTTCCTTACTAATAAAATTTGGTCCTTGGGTAGAAGACTCCTTTAGAAGGGACAGATCCTTTATTTGTAGCCTTGGATTTTTGGAGAGTGTTCTTTGGAGGTCTCATATGAGAATCAGATTCTCCCTCACTGGAGGAATTTATTGGAAGTGCTTTGCAATCAAACTTTGCTTTCTTTGCAATCGACTTGTATTTCATTTGCAAAAAAAAAAAAAAAAAAAAAAAAAAAATTTTAAAAAAAAAAAAAAAAAAAAAAAAAATCTTTTCTAAGCATGATAAATACACAAAGTGACAACGTAACCAGATTCATTTCTCTCTCAACCCATTGACTGAATAGGGCCAAAATAGTGAAGATAATTATATAAAAAAAACAATTAATCCAATCACACTCGTGTTTCTAGATGGTTATCCAAAAAGCACATACATGTTCAGCGATTTTTACCAGCCGAGGAACATATCTAGACGTAGGCACAGGATCAACGTAGCACAGGGTGGACGAGGACAACATTTAAGAAATAGTCAAACAGACTCACATGCAGCCTTTGCTTGTTACCTTCTACACGAACCCAACATAAATGCCCTTTTTAAAGCTTTATTTAACCCTTTCAAAAGGATTTTCAAGTCCTAAGCCAACTAGGTTTCGGAAACTTCAAGGATTCCATAGATTTTTAAGGAATCAGAGACTGAGAGAACCCTAAACAGAATCCTAAAGCAACGAAAACTTAAGAAATGCATTCTGAAGAGAAGACTTACCTTGATTTTGTGCAGAAGATAAACACAAATTTCTTGAGATGCACGGACCGAAAATGATGTGTTTTCTCTCTAATAGTGTATCGCAGAATATGAACAAGATGAATGGAGGAGAGAATTGAGGCTTATTGGTGATTTACAGGTGATTGACATGCATGGTGCAGTTAATGCAGCAGCTTTTTCCGTTTCCCGCCCAAGACTTGGAACGTGCCATGCATGCGGGGCTTTGTTTTTTTTTTTTTTTTTTAAACACGTAGAGCATGCCCTTAGAGTTAACCCCCCACTCCTATTCCAGTTACTCATACCTCCCTCTTTTTTTGATTAAATGTTTTAAAAAGAGAAACAATTTTAAAGAATCAGAAAAGCAAAAATTATTATGTATTTTTCATTCACAAAGCTTGTGCCTTTTTGAGTAATTTCCTTGTCCAAGCTTTGTTACACTCAACATTTTTCCACTTATTTCGGAGAAGTTTCTTATTGGTGAGTCTTCACAATTGAACATTTTTCTTAATTGATAACATGCCAACAATTCGTGTGTGTGAGTGAGGAAAAAAATATTTCCAAATTATTATTATTATTTTTCTTTCTTTTCTATACTCTCCCTTTCTTTTATAATTTTTTCAGGTTTGCTCCAATAAGGGTGAACTTTTCTTGAAAGTCAAACTTTATGCTAGGGCCTAGACACCTGAAAAAGTAACTCCCTCCAAATACAAAGCCATATTCACTCTATATATCCAATTTGTATTGCTTATCTTTTTTCATAATGATTGAGACAACGATTTTTTTTATAAGGACTTTTTAAAGTTTAGATTCATGCATGAGTGTTCTTCTTTTTCTATAATGACTTTTGAACACCCGACTTTTTCCATAAGGATCGACCTTAATGCATGGCAAGAGGAGACCTTTTTCGATTTGGTACTAGGTTCAACTAGTTTTACTCAATTCAAGGCATAGACTCCTCCTTTCTTTGGGCATTGTACGAGTATACTCTTGTTGTCACTAAATTGTTAGGAGGTCAGATTAAGTTCCTCATAGTGCAGAGAATAGAATCCTTGTGTGGTCTTCCTTAAGAGTTGTGCATCAAAAGTAAAAAAACTCATACCAGGCAAGATCTACCTTGATCCCAACAAAATGAATTGGTGGAATCACAAAGCTCAAAGACCCAGTGTACTCATAAAGTTTGTACCTTGCAAAATGATAGCAACATGAAATGTTTTGAAAAAAATCAGCAAAACACGCACCCTTTTTATTATTATTATTTTTAAAAAAAATTAGGGCATGTCACACACACCAATGGTCTTTCTTAGAAATTCAAACCTTAGACCATCTAACGATTTAGTGAATAAATCGGTCAGTTGGTGTTCGGTATTAACATGTTCCAAAGACACTACCTTTGTTTCAACCAAGTCCCTTATAAAGTGATGTCTTATATCTATGTGCTTGGTTCTTGAGTGTTGCACAGGGTTCTTCGAGATACTAATTGCACTTGAATTGTCACAGTAGACAGTCATAGTATCTTGAGAGAACCCATAGTCCTCAAGCATCTTTTTCATCCAAAGAAGCTGAGTGCAACAACTGCTAGCCTCAATGTATCTGGCTTCAGCAGTGGACAAAGAGATGGAGTTTTACTTCTTACTCATCCATGCTACCAAATTGATACCGACATAAAAACAACTACCTGTGGTGCTTTTTCTGTCGTCAGCATTATTAGCCCAGTTAGCATCAGAATAGCCAACTAGACTCAGATTTGAATCTTTTGAATACCATATGCCATAGTCAACAATAGCACTCAGGTATTTCAAGATTCTTTTTACTGCTGTGAGGTGTGATTCTTAGGATTAGCCTGAAATCGTGCACAAACACCTATACTAAAAGCAATATTAGGTCTGCTAGCAATAATGTAAAGAAGACTTCTTATTATACTTCTATACAGAGTAGGATCAATGCTTTTACCTGTAGAATCCGAACATATTTTGACCGAGGTGCTCATTGGATTGCGAGCACGTGTCTTCCCTTCCATGTCAAATCTCTTAACTAGATCTTTAGTGTATTTAGATTGTGGAATAAAAATCCCTCCTTTAGTTTGTTTAATTTGAATCCCAAGGAAGAAATTTAATTCCCCAATCATACTCATTTTTCATTTCTTTGGAAAAGTCATGTGAGAGTTTGTCAAGAGTGAAACTAAACACAATGTCATCTACATAAATTTGAGCTATAAGTAGATGCTTACCAAATTTTCTTAGAAAAAGTGTTTGATTAGCTTGATCTCTTATGAAGTTATTTTCAATCAAGTATTTCGTTAGTCTATCATACCATGCTCGAGGTGCTTGCTTCAATCCATAAAGAGCTTTCTTCAACCTAAAAACATGGTCAGGAAACAAGTGATTAGAAAATCCCTTTGGTTGTTCTACATATACTTCTTCATTGAGTATGCCATTTAAAAATGCACTTTTAACATCCATTTGATAAAGCTTAAATTTAAATGGCTTGCAATCGCTAGCAATATGCGAACAGATTCCAAATGAGCTACTGGTGTAAAGGTCTTGTCAAAATCAATTCCTTCAACTTAGGTGTATCCTTGTGCTACCAGTCTGGCCTTGTTTCAAACAATGGTTCCATGTTCATATGACTTGTTTTTGAATATCCACTTTGTTCCAATGATGTTGTGATCTTTAGGTCTTGGAACTAGTTCCCATACTTGATTTCGAGTGAACTGGTGCAATTCCTCGTGCATGGCGTTGACCCAGCTTTCATCTTGTAAGGCTTCTTCCACCTTTTTAGGTTCAACCTGAAACAAATAACAAACATATGAGACTTGATTTAAAACACGTTTTCTTAATCTCATACCTTCATCCAATTTTTCAAGGATGTTCTCCTTTGGATGATTGTGGCTGATCCTTGTAGAGGGCTCTTTTTCATGGGGTGAAGCTGAGCTTGGTGTAGCAGGTTCCATTGGATTTGTGTCCTCTTGATCGGTTGATTCTTCTTCAGCCTTCCCGATAAGACTGTCAAGTTCCTTCTTGGTCATCTCCTTTGAGTTTTCATCTACAACTACGTTGATTGACTCCATCACTGTTTTAGTCCGTAGATTGTATACTCTGTAAGCTTTGCTATTTGATGAATATCCAAGAAATAATCCTTTATCACTCTTGCCATTGAATTTGTGGGCATTTTCTTTGTCTCTTAGAATGTAGCAAGTACTCCCGAACATCTTAAAGTGCTTTACCATGTGTTTCTTTCCTTTCCATAACTCATAGGGAGTGAGTTTGGTGCCTGGACAAAAGACTACACTGTTCAAGATGTATCCAACAGTGTTGACAGCTTTTCCCCAGAAGTATAATGCCAACTTTTTATAACTCAATATGGTGCGGGCCATCTCTTGTATTGCTCTATTTTTCCTCTCCATAACTTTGATCTATTGTGGGGTGATTGGGGCTAAGAACTCTTGATGTATCCCCTGTTCATCACAAAAAGAAGAGAAATTAGTATTTTCAAATTCTTTCCCATGATCACTACGAATACGAGAAATAGAGGAACTCTTCTCTGTTTGTAGTCGTCTGAATAATTTCTTTGCAAGGTCGAAGGTTTCAGTTTTGTCTCTCAATATAATGATTCATGTATATTTTAAGTAGTCATCCACAATTACCATTATATATTTCTTTCCACCGAGACTCTCAGTTTGAGTAGGACCCATCAAATCCATGTGTAACAGCTCAAGTGGTCTTGAAGTCAGAATGTCAACTATCTTCTTGTGCTATGCCTTGGTCTGCTTTCCTTCCTGACAGGCTCTGCACACCATCTTCTTGTTTTTCAAACTTTTGGGCAATCCACGTACGACTTCCTTTTTAGAGATTTTTTGCATGTCCCTATAGTTGATATGGCCTAGGTGGTAGCGCCATAACTCAGTTTCATCCAGCTCTACTTTGTGATAATGTATCGTGTTCATAGGAGAAATTCCGTAGCAGTTGTAAGCAGTCTTGGTGCCTTTCAAGATCCATTTTCCATCACTATTGTAGGCTTTGCATTCATCCTTTAAGAACTGCACAGAAAGATGATCATCACAAAACTGACTAATACTTAACAGATTTGCCTTGAGGCCATTAACAAAAAATACACTATGAAGAGTAGGTAAACCATGAATATCTACACTTCCATTTCCTTCCACTATTGCTATACTTCCATCTCTAAAAGTTATGGATCCTCCACTGATGGACTCAATCTTTTAAACAATCCTTTATCTCCTGACATATGTCTAGAACAAGCACTATCCAGATACCACATGCTAGTGTCCATGACTTTGAGTGCTGTGTGTGCTACTAGGCATACGGCCTTTTCTTTCACTACCCATTTCGTCTTGATATTCATTTTATTCATGTTTTTAGGAAAACACAATTCATATAGTTCACCAATTTTCTAACCTAGAGTGTTTATTTGATTACTCAATTTGTCCACTTTAATTTCTAGGTTCGTATCCTTGCTTAAAAACTTATTTCTATTTCCTTTTTCTTTCTCTTTTCTAAGTCTCAAGCAATTTGTTCTTGTGTGTCCACTTATTCCACAATAATGACAAGTAGGGATAAAGATACCTTGGGACTTACCTGGAGAATTCATTATTGACTTGCCTTTGCTCACAGGTTTCTTTGAGACATTTTCTACATTACTTCTTTTTACAAAGGTGATACCTTTGGATGTAGAGGCAGCGGATGCTTTACGATGTGAATATTTGGAAGCATTGTATCCCAACCCTGTGCAATCGGAATTATCTCTTTGTACTTTCAGTAATTCATTAAGTTTTTTAGTGGGAGTCTTTTCTTTGACTTCCTGACAAGCCACCAACTTCTCTTCCAGTACCTCTTTTTGTGCACGCAGTTTTGTCACTTCTAGTTTTGTCACTTTTAGTACCTCCACCAAATTGTTCTTCTCATCCTCTATGGAGGTTAGGTTTTTGTACAACTTTTTATTTACCTTTTTGGATTTTCACAAACTCTTCACATAAGTCCTCATATGCTTCATGTACACTTAATTTATGATTGACAACTTCTGTGGCAACATCAGAATCAGTATCACAAACAACCATGCTGTCGTCAGCATATTGTTCACTAGTCTAGTACAATTAGTAACAGAGGTAGAGAAGGCAATAAAAGTAGTTTCATTATCAGAGGATGTATATGAACTTTCAGAGTCAGAATCATCACTCAGAGTAGTATTCAAAGCTTTTGCCTTTCTTTTAAAATTTGGACATTCCATTCTTATGTGTCCAAAATCAGAGCATTCATGACATTAAACTTTATCTTGAAATTGGTTTTGTCTTTATTCCACTTCAGATTCATTCTTTTTAATGAAATTCTTACCTTTTTTCATCTTACCAGAATTCTTTTTATTAAACATGAATTTTTTTAATTTTCTGGCCACAAGAGCTAAGTCATCATTACACAGATCTTCATTATCAGACTTATTTTCTTCCTTCGCACTTTTGAGTGCGATGGACTTACCTTTCTTTTGTTGTGGAAGAGTAGATTCATATGTTTGCAAAGAACCTACCAGTTTTTATACACAAATTATGTCTAAATCCTTGCTTTCTTCTATGGCTGTCACCTTTGGTCGAAACCTTTCAGGCATGGCTCTCAGGATTTTTCTCACAACTCGTGTCTTCTCCACTGTCTCACTGAGATTGCACCTAGAATTAACAATGTCGTTTAGTTTAGCATAAAATTCATTAAAAGTCTCATCTTCCAGCATTTTCATCTCTTCAAACTTTGAGATCAACATTTGTAATTTGGAATTTCTCACCGTTTTCGTCTCTTCATGTGTGGTTTCCAAAATATCCCAAGCATCCTTGGATGTCTCACAAATGGAAATTCTCTTGAATTCATTAGGAGAAACTGCTATGAAGATGGCATTTAGACCTTTGTTGTTTGAATTACAGCAGCTTGATTGTTCTTTGGTCCACTATTCTATAAGTGTTATGGGCCTTGTCCATCCTGACCCCATGGTTAGCCAAACTTTCTCATCAAGTGACTTTAGAAAAGCTCTCATTCTTACCTTGCAGTAGGCATAGTTATCACCATCAAACTGTGGTGGTGATGATAGTGTTGCCATGATCTTCTAGGGGAATGGATCACACTCAGATTGAGTGAACCATGCTCTAATGCCAATTGAAATTACCCAAGTACCCGTATTTATGCACGTTAATGCTAAACAAAAGTCATTAGCATGAATTAGTAACCAATATAAAATATTAAGAGCATTAACATAATAATTTGGTTACGAAGGGAAACCCTTTGAAGAACTTTTTAAAGGAAAAACCCTATGGGGCAACCAAACTCAGGAAAACCAATTTTATCGATTGAGAGTATTACAAGTAAAAAGTTTACAAAACCTTTGTAACTAGACATGTTTACCCAAGACACGCGACTTACTTGTCTTCTACCGCAGTAGGTAGTCAGAATCTCTAATACTTTCTAATCTTTGTCATTCCTACTAGAACCCCCAGTGATTGAACTTGAACACGACAACTCCCCCTTGGAGTATGCTCTCACTGAATCCCACGAATTGAGCTTCTTTGGAAAATCATTTTCTTAGGAATTTTCTCTTGCACGATCTCTTGAAGTTCTACCTAGATATTCAAGCTCTCAATACTTGTGAATATGTATTGTTCAAGTATTTTCTGAAACCCTCAGTCGACTCCTCTATAAATAGGCAATGTTGTCATTGATTTGGAGAAGGATTCTACTGACAGGTTTATCCAAAATCTCAGTCAGATACATTGCTAACTATTTGCCAACATCTCGGACTGGATTAGTTCTTCTAGATTACATCGAGTTCAAATCAGCTTTAGTTTCTTCAATAAAGCTTGCATCTTTATCTCTTCAACTGACTCTTAGACTCGACACATACATAGGACTCTTGTAGACTCTTATTTTATAATATAAACAAGATTTGATAAGAGTTACAATTCAAACACTTATCCTAATCGGATAACTTCTATTCAAATACTTATCTTTATCGGATGTACTCCTAGAGTCCTATTTAAACTTACATTCATCCATAATTCTAATTTAAATACAGCCTCATCTAATCCTAGCCAAATATAAATTACATTTGCAAAAACAAATTACAATGAGACTAAGTAATAATGGAGAAAAATTGTGTCGAATTGAAGGAAGACATGCACGATTCATAGAGAATAGAGCAATAATAAACTTACAGAGTTGAAAAAGATACGAAAAATTTAGCGTATGCACCATGGAAACATAATTGGCTAGACTGTCATCAAACGCACTACCTTCTTTGTAAGTGTGTTTAATACTGAATGAATAACATTTTTTGAAATGTAAAATATCATCCCAAATGTTTGAGTGAATTCAGGGGGGAAAGAACCATTATTAATCCAATTAACCACAAGGAGAGAATTAGTCTTTAATTATAAGTGTAAGGGAAATATCCCCACTTCACAAGCCCATTGGGCCATGGCCCAATACCTGGCCCTAGCCCAATACCTGGCCCTAGGGCTCAAGATCACCCATGAAGCAAGACGTCTACAAGGAAAATTAACCAAGTGGCTAATGGGATGGACACGCATGTCATCGCTCGACCACAATCCGAACACGGGAACTTGTATAGGGCAGAGCGGGAAATACAGAAAACCCTCGATCCTCTAACATGAGAATATCGACGAACCACCAAAGATAAAGCAAGGTCAAGGAATCACGCTGCATTAACATTAATGGCACCACTATCCTAGCTACACGCCACATTATAGGATTCTGACAAGAGGAATAGTGCGAAATGCATGGACTCCATAGGGACAGACACAATCTATCTCATTCCCAGACCCCGATATAAATAGCAACTCCCAAGTACGAGAAACTCTCTTTGATCCTCAGACTCTCCACTTAGTTATAAACTTCCAAGAGAATTTACTGACTTTGGTATCGGAGACCCCCTGGTCCTAAGGCCACCCTTTCCTAGTTGCCTTCTTCTCTATTTTCCCCTTGAATGACCATACACAAAGAATATGCCTCATTAAAACCTTGCCATTGAAAACCAAGTGGGGAAAACTAGTGGTGAAGGAAAAAGAGTACAACATTCTAATGTGTCTTTAAATGCTTTAGGACTACCTCATTAAAACCTTCCAAAGGAAAATCCTATGGGAAAAACCTTAGCGAAGGAAAAATAACAATCCAGATGATAATTGACTTCCCCTTGTAGGTATGCAAATCTTCAATTGTTCATGATGAAATATCATTGAGCAGTCGTATTCCAATATTGAGTACCAACTTTTTGAATATTGCAGTTGGTAAAGTTTTAGTGAATAAGTCTATCAAATTACCACTTGACTGTATTTTCTTGACATCAATGTCACCGCCTGTAACAATCCAATTCTAAGATTAGGCCATAAGATAAGTTTTATATATTTTTCATATAACTATAAGTATTCTACAATAATAATAATAATAATAATTATTATTATTATTATTATTATAATAATTATTATTATTATTATTATTATCATCATCATCATCATCATCATCATCATCATTATTATTATAATTATTATCAGATTTCACATTGTTAATTTTAGTAGGATTATTATCATCTTGTTATTGGTATTTTATATGTATGACCCTTAGATTTTGCAATAGCCACTAGAGTTCTCTTTGCCTTGTTTCTGCTTATCTCCACCTATAAGCCTCATTCTTATCTCCAAATTGTATAATCCTAATCTCATCTTCATTCTTATCTCCTAATTGATCATCTTAATGGAAACCAACTTTAAAATCCTATCATCAATCCTCCATTTTTCCTTTATAAAATCCCACGAAGCCCTCTGAAATAAACACAAGAAACCATCTAAGCCATCATAGCAACTCCTCTGCAAGCTGCCAATCACCGTGAGCCTAAATCTCCTCAGCCATGCATGATTACTCGCATTAGGGAGCCATGAGGCTGAAGCCTTTGTTTCTCTTGCACGGTAGCCACCTCAGGAAGTAAAAAAAAACTCACTCCCGTTGAGCAACCACCGAAAAAAAACTCACTCTTGTCGACACTCTCCTGACATTAATTTTATTAGCTTTTGTGGTGATATTAACTTGCCACAAAAGCTAGATTTGTCAATGCAAATACAAACTGACCGTTTATTATGACAGATATCAAAATTGTTGGAACTACTCATTTCCGGTGATTAACGATTCGCCAGAAATAATCTTCTACAATTGTTATGTATTGATTTTGTAAAAGGCTATTTTCGGCGCTTTTTAGCGGCGAAAGCTTAAATTGCCACAAAATACCTGTTGTGGTGATTTTCCTATTCGTCGCAAATAACATGCGCTACAGTGATAAATTTTATTTTCGGCGAATAAATGAAATTCGCTGCAAATAAATGAATAGTAAATTCAGCATCAACATTTTCAATACATTATGTTAGATTTCAGCGGTGGAACAAAAATCGCCGCAAATTTTTGTAAACAGTGCTTGATCCTAAAAAGAAGTTGGGAGCATGGCGTATGCCTCTGATCACAAACAACTTCAGAAATTTTTCGGACCACAAAATAATAAGAAGGAGATTGCAAAGGGGATGACAATTTTGACCGGTCCCTGTAGAGGGATCCTAATATAAAAAAAATCTAGTTGTATATAAGGAAAAATGATAAACACACGCCACTTTTGACAACATTTTACACAATAATATTTTAAAAGAAATATTATTTTTGTAAACTAACTTGTAAAAGTAACATCATTTTATCAAAATATCCTTATTTTACAATATATATTATGAAATATATTGTGTGGATATCATTACTCATATATAAATGCATTTCATCCACTCCATTTGAAATCAAAGTATCTTTGGCGCTAAAGCTAAGTACAAATGTTGTCCATAATTTGTTCCGCTTGGGTCCCGTGAAGACTCAACCTCCGTGTAAAGACAAATGTCGGTCCCCCACCAACTTGAGCGAATATATAGCATGAATCTGCATGATGTGATACGTTGTGTACCTTTTGACAACTATATCACTATTAGTATTGGATTAGCTATTCCATTACTAATATATATATATATATATTTTAATAAAGAATTAGGGTCACCTGTCCAAGAGTGAACCTTCTCCAATTTTATTAATAACCTTCACGTGTGGTGGAGGAATGCCTTGGTTACAAATCAAGCATTTGGGGTACAAAATAAACCCAACATGCAAAAAAAGACCAAACCCAGAAAAATAAAAACAAGAACAATGAAACCTCAAGCAAAAGCCAAACGAGACTAACTAAGACGAAGCGAAGGCATCTCGGAGTAGCCCATGCAAATGAATCACTACCAGAAGCCCCATGCTTTGCTAACCAATCTGCAACTTTATTTTCCTCACGAAAAACATGGTGAATTGTACAAGTCATGGAACTCATAATGTCAAGAATTTCCTCCTAGAAATCCTCCAGGTACCACACCCCACATCTTTTACTCCTCCACCAAGAATAATAGTCATAGAATCAAGTTCAATTTCCACATAATTGAAAGATAAAGATTTACAAACCTGAAGCCCATGAAGGAGAGCTAAAAGCTTTGCCTGATTATTAGAGCCTGTACCAAAGAACGAAGAAAAATCATGAATTAAATTACCACGATCATTTCTAATAATCCCACCCATACCTGAGGCGCCCCGATTACCCAAACTACTACCATCAGTGTTCAGTTTAACCCAATCTGCCAGAGGCCGTTGCCAAGCAATAGCTTTGCAACGCCGAACGGGAGGGAGCACAGGCTGGACATGCAAACTCTCAAGTCCCTGCAAATCAAAACCAGAAATGTGAGAACTAGTATGCATATCACGACAAATAAGACTAATCCACCGACGAACAGAGTGAATAATATCAGAGGCAGATTCAAAGCGTCCATACGCGCCAAACAATGCCTCCACTAGATTCTCCAAGTAATAACCACCGGAATAATCCCCACAATAATGCCAACTTGAGACGATAATTTCGCACGGTGAAACCAAGTCTGCACCCTATCTTTCCAGTTGCAGCCATTCAGAAGACCAAGGCTAGCCCCAAAATAATGCCAAACGGTGCTAGCAATTTCACCTGCAAACAAAACATGATTCTGGTATTCATAGTGACTATTAACACAATAATCACAAAGAGAAGTAATAGGAATGCCAATACGGCGAAGATGATGATCCACGCTTAGAGCCATATACCAAGCTTTCCACATATTGATGGACATTTTAAAAGGAAGACTCTTATGCCACATCCAAAAATGCCCTTCAAGAGTGCCACCCCTGATACGAACACAATCCCAAGCCAACTTGGTGGAAAACAAGCCATTATCATTATTGGTCCAGATCAACACATCCAAGCCTGGTTTAGTCTTACAAATATCCTTTAAGATACCATCAAGGTTTTCTGGGCCCTCTAATTGGAGAATAAAATCCACATCCCAACTATTAGATAATTTGCAATCCTTAACTTTAAGAAGATGATCACACACAATCTGCATATCATTAGCTAAAGGACCTCTATCCCGCCACTTATCATACCAGAAGAAAATATTTCCTTCCTTAGGTGCCACTTAGAATTATCCAAAACCAAAAGAAGGGCTGTAGCAATCATTTTCCAAAACCTTGTACCCCTAGTTGGATCAACAAGGGTCCAAGGCTTAGCACCCACATAGTTAACCCTTAAAAAAAGTTGGCCCATAAAGAGTTACCTTGAATAAAATTCCAAGCAAATCTAGTATGAATGGCTCGTTGCATATCATCAAGATTCCTTATAGCCGAGCCACCTTCCTCCATGGGATGGCAGATAGAATTCCAGGCCACCCATTTTTTCTTACCTTTACCATTCGCCTCCCCCCAGAAAAACGTGCTCATCATATGATGGAGGGTTTGAATAATGGATTGCGGGACTTGTAAAACTATAAAGAGATGAAGGGCTATACTAGAAAGAACATGCCGTAATAAAATAAGTCTGCCACCTGCCGAAAGAATTTTTATCCTGCACCCCGATATTTTCTTTTCAACTTTAGACACCATATCTTCCAAATGCACCTATTTGAGTCAACCCAAGATAATAGGCATGCCAAGATATTTGAAGGGGAAAAATCCTTTTGAAAATCCAGTCTTCCGTAATAACAAGCTCTTATGAGCTACGGGGATTTTTTGAGAGCAAAAAACGGCAAATTTAGAATGGTTTATGCATTGTCCAGACCAACTTTCATAATTATGAAGCACAGCTAAAAGCTCCCTGAGGGCTTGAGAGCTACCATTAGAAAAAAAATACCACATCATCAGCATACATAAGATGAGAAATTATGCACGTATCTCGAGCCTGCGAGAATTGACCAAATTTCCAAGCCTCCACACTTTGCTTGATCAGTCAAAAGATGACTTTTTGTAGAATAATAAACAGATAGGGGGAGAGGGGGCCACCCTGACGCAAACCACAACCACCTTGAAAAGGGCCTTTTATAGTGCCATTCATCATAATAGAATACCAGGTAGTTGAGATGCAGGCTCTAATAAGTTCACAAAAATTAGGAGAGAAGCCAAAACAGCGAAGAACCTCCAAAAGAAAAGACCAATCCACTCAATCATATGCCTTTTCCATATCTAGTTTAATCATGATATTACCACCATGGGCCTTATTGTTAATAGAGTGGACCATTTCCTGCGTGATACTAATATTTTCAAAGATGCTTTTCCCTGGGATGAAAGCGCCTTGTTCCCATGATATCATTCGTGAGAGGAGACCTGTCTATTGATTAACAATGATCTTGGAGCAGATTTTATAAAACACAGAGCAGAGACTGATAGGCTTAAACTTATCAAAACCATAAGATGTATCAACCTTTGGAATTAAGACAAGAAAAGAAGCTGTAAAAAATCTTGGAAGCTGTTTAGAAACAAAAAATTCAGATATCGCTTCCAAGAAATCCTCTTTCACCACCTCCCAACAACTTTAAAAAAAAACCCAAACCAAACCCATCAGGTCTCGAAGTACTATTAGACAGAATAGAGGAAAGAGCTGAGAAAATTTCATTCATAGAAGGAATGGAGCACAAAATAGAACTATCAGAATATGAAATAACAGGTGAAATAAGAGTTGACAAGTCAGGTAATGGTCTAGTCAGCATGCCTTGTAGAAAGTTAGAAAAGAAATCCACAGCCCCCTGATGAAGACTCTCCGGCGAATTAAAAACCACCCCATTTGAAGACCTCATTTCCATCACTCTTTTACGCCGTTTATTGGCAAGGCAAGCATGGAAAAACTTCGTGTTATGATCACCTTCCATTCGCCATTTTAACTTAGACATTTGGGCCAATCTTGTGTCTTCACGGTGAAGCCAATTATCCAATTCTGCAGATGAGACAAGAAGATCCCTCTCTATTGCTTCATCCTAGCTTTGATGTAGCTTATTTTCAAGCTCCTCAAATGTGACTCTCAAGAGAGTTAATATGCATAGTGGTTCGGCTAAAAATCTGTTTATTCCATTCATGCAAAGAAACCTTAGTATTCTTCAACTTTACCGCCAATTTAATTAGTCCATGGCCAACAACAGACGCAGACCATGCCTAACGAACACACACTAAAACTGCGGATGGTCCACCCACATTTGTTGAAAACGAAAGGGCAAGGGGCAATAAGAGAAAGGATCCATCTTAAACTCAATAACCATAGGAGAGTGGTAGGACGTAGTGCGTAGAAGATAAGAACAGACTGCATTCGAAAAAGAAGAGAACAAAGAAGCATCCATGAATACCTCATCTAACTTCGCCCAAGACCAAGCAAGACCCGACTACCCATTGCACCAGGAGTAAGTTCTACCCTTCGATTTGATTTCGACCAAACCACCCTGGTGGACCCAAGAATTGAAATCCTCCATCGCAGAATTGGGTCGTGGACAACCACCCCTTCTTTCTGAATTATTACCAATAATATTAAAGTCACCAACAAAGAGGCAAGGCTCCAAATCCATAGACCGAGAACTAAGATCCTCCCACAAGCTTTTCCTCTCATACATACTACACTTAGCATAGACAATGTTACACAAAAATTGGTAAGACCCTGTGTTCACACGAAGGGAAATAAACTGCAAGCTTGTCCGCACCAGTTGAATATCAAGAGCATTGTCCCAAAAAATCCAAATTTTACCGCCAACTGCTACATTAGAAGTAAACGAATCAAAATGTAAAGAATGCATCAACCGAAGAGCTTTGTCAAGAGTTTGGAACGGCTCCAAAATCTCAACAATCTTAGGCTTGAACTTACAAACAAAATTCTTTAAACGATGCCGTGATGTACCAATGCCACGGACATTCCAAACAAGGATGGAGTCACTCATAAAGACGAAGTAGAGGAACAGGTAAGTACCCGAATGGAACTTCTCACTTCTCAAACTTCTTCTTCTGATATTTTTTCTCAATAGTTTTTCCTTCACAGTCAGAGTGGTAGTCCTTATCTTGAGGGAGAATTTCAAGAGGAATATCAGGGCGAGGCTCTGAAACAATATCATCTAGCAGAGGGTCCAGGTTCTCATTCAGAGGCACATCTTCCAAATAGAGGGCATGTTCCAGATCAATGTTAACTGGTTCCTCCAAAATCAGAGGGGTAGGCTCTACAAAACTAAAAGAAAAAGTTTGATTCCAAGTCAAGAGTAGGGGTGTAAATTTAAACCAAAAAACCGGTAAACCGGTCCGAACCGGACCAGACTGGACCGGTTTTACCGGTTTTGAATCGGTCCGATCCGGAACCGGTTTTTATAATTCATAAACCAGTTGGAACCGGTTCAGTTCCGATTTGAGGATTTTTTGGACCGGACTGGACCGGACCGAACCGATTGATAAAAAAATATAAAAGATAATATTTTATATATAAGTTTTATACAAAATTAAAATTATACAAAATATTTTATATATATTAATATATAAGTTTTATATATAATGTATAATTATATGTGAAATTTTTATATATAATTATATATCATATATGAAATAATTTGATATTATAATTTATAAAATATAACATAAAATGTTAATTTTAAATAAGAACATTTGTAATTTGTTTGATCATATACTATTAATATAATTATATATAAGATAATGTTATTATAAAATAAAAGTTTAATCTTAAAAATGAAAATGTAATTGATCATGTATTAAATAGCTATACTAATATATAGTTTATCGCTAATACTAATATATACTAATATATAGCTATACCAATATATAAATTTATAACTTGTACTAATATTCTAATATAGACTATAGTTATAGTTATATTAATAATCTAATATAGATTAATAAAAGTATAACATATTTTTTTAAAACAATTTTTTTTTAAATATATTTTTAATGACAAAATGTCAAACTTATATTTTAAAAAAACCAAAAAATCGGACCGGACCGGACCGGAAACCGGTAAAACCGGAAGTACCGGTTTAGGAGGGTAACTAGTGCGTAATCAGTTTTGAAAAATACAAAACTGATCATACCGGTTCGGTCCAAGATTTTGTCCAAAACCGGACCGGACCGGATCGGTTACACCCCTAGTCAAGAGGTTACCTACATCCTCACTGGGCGCGAGCACCCCTCCATCATCGGTTACTATTGCATCCGTAGTATTAATCCCCAGGGCAAGGGATGGTGATGCGTTGGTAGTCAGTTGTTTAGATGGTGCACCATCCGGTTTAGCAAACTCGTTCTCAAGGGATATAGCTACAAGATTTAACGTCAAATCACCACCTTGCATGGTACTAGAGTTGGTTCCACCAGAGTCTGATTCACCTTTCTTGCGACCACGATGTTTCTCACCATGCATGGATTTCCCCATGCAATAGGTCTTGGTATTGTGCCCCTGCACTTGACATTTTCTACAATACGCAGGCAGAGTCTCATACAGAACCTCTTGGTTCTGACTTGTTGTCAATCTAGAAGTACCAATCCAGAAGTAAGGAATAGGTTCCTTGGCAGCATCCATCTCCAAACAAATTCTAGCTCCATCCGCCTGAGTCGCACAATGAGTGGGATTGTCCCTGCATATAAACCGACCAATAGGTGCCGTGAAAATACATAGGAAGGATTCTTGGTAGAAGTTAGGAGGTAATCTAGTAAGCAAGATCCACACGGGGACGCTAGATGGTTCATGCTCCTCATTGAATCCTAGAGTCCAGTGAAATGCGCGGTATGCCACTCCATTCACTTTGCAGGACTCACGGGACAGAGCTTTCACAAAGTCAGCCTCCATAGCCTGCCTTACGGACACGTTGCGGGGGAGTTTCATGGATGAAACCACCAAGGTAGAGGACAGGCCCCCGCGGCTATGAATAAAGGCACGGATCGCATCTAGAGAGGGTCTTTGTCGAAGGAACTTAAGCACAATGGAGAAACGTAATGGTTCAGTCGAATGAGTGATTTCTTCTTTTGAAAACTGGAAAAATATTTATCTGTCCATGACCTTAGGTGCACGAGGGGAGATTGTAATGTCAGGAATGGGTTGTGGAACCGCAGCAGCCAGATCGGCATAAGACTGACGGCTAGCTGCATGGCCATCAGCGGCTGCCATGTAGCCTCACTGTAGCAGCAGCGACGAAGCGAAAAAAACCCTGCGATCACAAGAAAACCCTAGCAGATCACGTTCAAAGAAGGAAAGAATTTTTAAATATGCTATTCCATTACTCAAAATTTGCTTAATATCCGTATTTTACTTCTTGACTATTCCACTCAAAATTTCATTTCATGAATCACGTTAGACTATCCAACTGGATATAATACTAAAATATTATTAAATTTGTATTTTGTTATTATGTTTTGAGTAACGCAAAACACAATTTTAGGATGTGTAAATATCATTTCAATTATTATTTTTAACTACTTTTTTTTTGTCGTATTTTGTAATTCTATTAATCATATGTTACTTTGTAATCATCTTCTAATTATTTTATTGTTTCACCAATAGTTTTTTTTTTTTTTTTTTTGTAAAACTAAAGAAAAGTAGTAAGATAATTGAAAGACCACAATATATAGAATTTGTTTTTCAGGAACTAAATATTATTTCTCTCAACTTTCTTGTTTTGAGTCTACTACAAATGCTCCTCAAGACACCCTTTTATAGGCATGGAGGATATCTGATATTAAATGAGTACATGAACTTAAGGAATGACAATATATGGATCAAAGGGATATATGAACATGGAAAATAGGGATACATGAATATGAGAGAATTCTAATGGTTATCTATCAAATACATTCCATGAATTTACAACAATTCCCCTTGAATGACCATATACAAAGAATATGCCTTGTAGGTATGACCTTGCCAATGGGAAACCAACCTGAAATCCTATCATCAATCCTCCCTTTTTCCTCTATAAAATCCCACGAAGCCCTCTGAAATAAACACAAGAAACCTTTTAAGCCATCGTAACAACTCTTCTGCAAGCTGCCAACCATCGTGAGCCTAAATCTCCTCAACCATGTACGATTGTTCACGTTAGGGAGCCATGAACCCAAAGCCTTTGTTTCTCTTGAACGGTAGCCACCTCAAGAAGTCGAAAAAAAAACTCACTCCAATTGAGCAGCCATTGAAAAATACTCACTCCTGTCGACACTCTCTTGACATTAATTTTATTAGCTTTTGCGGCGATATTAACTCGTAGCAAAAGCTAAATTTGTCGACGCAAATACAAATTGATCATTTACTACGGATATCAAAATTGTTGGAATTACTCATTTTCGGCGATTAAAGATTCACCGAAAATAGTATTCTACAATTTTTTTGTATTGATTTTGTAAAAGGCTATTTTTGGCACTTTTTATTCGCTGCAAAATACCTATTGTGGCAATTTTCCCGTTCGTTGCAAATAAAATGCACTACTGTGATAAATTTTCTTTTCGTCGAATAAAATTCGATGCAAATAAATGAATAGTAAATTGAGCATGAACATTTTCAATACATTAGGTTAGGTTTTAGCGGCAAAACAAAAGTCGCCGCAAATTTTTGTAAACAATGCTCGATCCTAAAAGGAAGTTGGGAGCACAACGTATGCCTCTGATCACAAACAACTTCATAAATTTTTTGGACCACAAAATAATAAGAATGAAACTGCAAAGGGGACGACAGTTTTGACTAGTCCCTGTATAGGGATTTTAATATAAAAATAAGCTAGTTATATATAAAGAAAAATGATAAACACACGTCACTTTTGACAAAATTTTATACAATAATATTTTAAAAGAAATATTATTCTTGTAAACTAACTTGTAAAAGTAACATCATTTTATTAAAATATCCTTATTTTACAATATATATTATGAAATATATTTCGTGGATATCATTACTCGTATTTTTTTTTTTTTTTTGAGAAATCAATACTTCATATTCATGATTCACCTAAGAAGGTTGTGAATACAATGAGGGTAATGCTCTACATGAATTGAATCTTTAGAGCATTCTAAAGAGCTCTTAGCCAAACAATGGGCCACTACATTAACCTGTCTAGGAACATGCTTAACAGACCATGAACTAAAATGTGCTAACAATAGCTTGATATCTTGACAGATTAAGCCAGCTGAACTCCAGCTTTCCTCCCTTCCATTAATAGCGTCAACCCACAATCATAGAATCCCCTTCAAGTATTATTTTTGAGAGTCCCAGTTCTATGCAAAACTGAGTTGCTTCTTAAGGCTGCCAATGCTTCTCCCAGCGATGGATCCGAGAAAGAATCTCGAGATGATCTGAGAGTAGCTGTAACCAGTCCCTCACTATCCCTGATTACTACTCCAATGCCTACCTTACACTGAACTTTTTCTATGGCTGCGTCCCAATTCACCTTGAAAAAATCAAGAGGTGGCTTAGTCCATTGGGGAGGAGAATGAACTTAGGTGTTTTTCTGCTGTTGAGGACCTCCTAACATATGTAGTTCTGTGATACAGGTAGAGACTAGATTAGTAACTTGTTGAAGGGAGGAAAACTGAGCTTTAAAGATCCACTCGTTCATTCTGAGCCAAATCTGCTTGGTGGTGAAAGCCATTGCTTGATATTCCTCCTCCGGAAGTGTTGAAAAAAGGTGTTCCAGAACTACATTAAATGGGGCCTCGTCAATACTGCATTTTTGTAGTCTTCTCGAGCTGCAACTCCACACATCATGCGCTTCAATACATGTCCAGAGAGCATGAGAAGTGGTCTCAAGTGCAGACAGGTAGATTGGGCAGAGTGGGGATTCAACAACCTTTCTTCTATGTAAGTTCACCTTTGTGGGGAGTATGTATTTGGCAGCTCTCCAAAGAAAGATTTTTAGTGCATTTGGGGGCTGAAGTTTCCAAATGTGCTGCCATACTTCTGTGTTGTGAGTTATCTCTGAAGTTTGTCCCATCTTTTCTGTATTAAGTGACATTTGGATATGATATGCAGATTTCACTGAAAATTTGACATTGCCAGTGCATCTCCAAGTCAGTTTGTCATTTCTCCTGCAGGGGCTTATATGGATCTTTGAAATTGTGAGGCTTCAGCTGGGTTTAATAATTCTTGGATCAATTAGAGAGGCCACAATGGCTTCCTGAGGCAGGATTTTTGGACAAGATTGAATTTTGTAGGAAGATGGAGAAGGGATCCATCTATCTGTCCAAATTTTAATACTATGACCACTCCCTACCTTCCATAGCAGGCCTTCAAGTAGAAGAGGTCTGGCTGTTGTGATGCTTTTCCAGACAAAAGAGTCTCCAGTCCTTACTTGAGCAGCATAGAAATCACCTGAAGGGAAGTACTTAGCTTGGATAACTCGTACTGCAAGTGAGGTTAGGTTTGTGATGAGCTTCTATCCTTGCTTTGTCAGGAGGGCTTTGTTAAAATTTTCAAAGTCCCTAAACCCCAATCCCCCTTCCTGTTTAGGCTTCCCCATTTCCTGCCAACTAAGCCAATGCATCTTGGATTTCTGTTCTCTCAATCCCCACCAAAAGGATTGCATGCTCTTATTAATGTTTCTCAGGATACCCTTAAAAATTAGGAAGATTCCCATGCAATAAGTGGGAATTGCTTGGATAACTGCCTTTAGGAGAATTTCCTTACCTGCTTGTGATAGCAAGTTGGTTTTCCGGCTACACATCTTGCCTTTGATTTTGTCAAGGATATGGTTGAAAGCCCTGGATTTAGTCTTGTCTACATAGGAAGGCAGGCCTAAATATTTCTCAAAGGGACTTGAGGTTGGAACTCCTATAGTAGCCAATATAGTCTATTTGATTTCAGGCTTGGTGTTCTTGCTGAAAAGGATGGAGGTCTTCCCAAGGTTTAGCCTCTGCCCAGAGGCTAATTCATATGATCTTAAAATGAAGTTTAGTCTAGACCAGTCCAAAACCTGTGCCTTGTAGAAGACAAGGTTGTCATCTACAAAAAACAGGTGGTTAACAGTAAAGGATCCTCAGGTTATTGGAATCCCAGAGATAAGCCCCTTTTGTTCAGCTTGGTTTAAGGCAAAGCTAAGTATTTATGAGCATAAAATGAAAAGATAGGGAAAGAGGGGATCTCCTTGTCGAATTCCCCTTAAGGGTTTGAAAGATTCTTGAGGAAAACCATTTAGAAGGATGGAGTATGAAACTGTGCCAATACATTGCATGATCAAATTAGCCCAATCCTTGACAAAACCAATCTTAAGCAATATTGCTTGTAGGAATGACCATTCTAGCCTATCATAGGCCTTACTCATATCGAGTTTGATAGCCATGAATGTTCCTTTTTGCTTCCTCATTTTGTTTTGCATGGAATGTAATAGTTCATAAGCTACAATGGTGTTGTCAAAAATCATCCTCCTGGGGACAAAAACACTTTGAGTATCTGAGATCAATGAAGGTAGAATGGCTTTTAGTCGATTTGCAATGACCTTTGCAATGATTTTGTAGCGAACATTGTAAAGTCTAATTGGTCTGTAGTCTGAGACAAGCACAGGGGAGTTCTTCTTGGGAATGAGGGCAATGAAGGTATTGTTGATTGCATGAAAACTTATCTTTGTGTTAAGCAGTTCAAGGATAGCAACAACTACATCATTTCCAACAATAGACCAATGGTTCTGGAAAAATAATGCAGGAAAACCATCTGGTCCAGGGGACCCCATTGGGTTCATGTAAAAAATGGCCTTTTCAATCTCCTCTCTAGTGTAGGCCTTAGTGAGGTTTGTGTTCATCTCAGTAGTAACCACTGGACTAGAAGAGGCAAAGTGATCCCTAAAAAAAGATTGAAGTTCTCTCCCAATATCTTCACTGTTTGTAAGACAGTCACCATTCTCAGTCTCAATTTTAACCACTGAATTTTTTTGCTTCCTTTGAGCGGCACACTTGTGGAAGTATTTGGTATTTCTGTCACCCTCTTGAAGCCATTTTTGTTTGGCTCTCTGGCGCCAAAACAGATCCTCTCCCTCAAGCAAACTATCCATTTCCTTCAGTAAGCTTTTGATCTAATCACTATCCAGCCCAATATTATTAGCTTGTAAGGTTCTTAAACTGTTGAGACCCCTTCTAGTCACATCAACTTTGGTTCCTACTTTGAGGGATCCTTGCCATGCTTTTTTTTTTTTGATAAAATAGACTCATTTCATTAATGAACCGAAGTTATAAATGTGACTTATCAATACATGGAAAATCCAGACTATAAGTCAACTACGCATCAGCTCTGGGGCTTCCCCACTCACAAACTGCTTTGTGGCGGACAGTGTCTTAACTTTTAAATACTCTCTCCTAAACAGAGAAAGCGCTCTGTAAAAACAGAACTAAGCTGCCCCTTTGGACATTCCTAGAGGAATGAGTACGGGACGCTGCTATGGACATCAAATCCAATAGCCTATTTCTATATTATTACTAACTAACAACAAACCTACGCCTAAATACAAAACAAAACAGAAACAACGAAAGGACCCTAAGCACTGGTGCTATCCCGGACCTCACGCCCACCGCAAGCATCGGCATCTCGAATCTAGATTGGACGGGCACCCAGCTCGCGCACGAACTACAAAGCCCGGCCGTACTACCACTAGCGTAGCATCGCCCATCACCCTCGAATAGCTCTTGCTGTGGAGTACGTCCAATCCAAAGGTCCAACACCACACTCGGGTCAACAAAAATAACAAAACGTAAAACATAAAACAACTACAAAATGCTGAAAATTACATAACAGAAAAATAAACAACAAAAAACATGGAAGAACAGTGCACGGAGAATTCGGCAGTGACTCGTGCATGGCACTGTTGCTCGGGGAGGAGAGCCGATGGTCAAACTTGGAAGCCCAAGAGCCAGGGAGCCCAGATAAGCCGAGCGTGGTGTCGGTAGAGGCTTCCTGGGTGGCACGTGGTGGACACGCGCCGACGGGGTCCGCAAGATCCGTCCCGCGCGTGCGCGCAACGCGCCACTACGATGGACGCCGGATTTGGAGGTCTTGAAGATCGGCGCCCGGGCGTCCTCCCTGTGTGGCGCGTGTAGCAATTCGGTGGCTATTGCCATGCTCTTTTAATAATAACCTAACAATCATCCTTTTTGGCCCAATCGGCCTCATATATGAAGATCCTTTGAGGTAATTGGAAAGGTATAAAGTTACAGCTTGAAATAAGGATAGGATTATGGTTAGAACATTGGACAGGTAAGGTGTTGACTAAATTAGTGTCATGAATTTGTTGCCAACCTCCATTGGCAAGGGCCCTGTCCAACCTTTCTTTGGTAAAATCTGTTCCCTCACAATTGTTACACCAAGTGTATTGAGAACCCACATAACCGAGATCACCCAATTCACAGTCCATTAATGTTTGTCTGAATTCATCCATTTCAAATGCATTTCATCCACTCCATTTGAAATCATCTTTGGCGCTAAATCTAAGAACAAATGTTGTCTATAATTTGTTCCGCTTGGGTCCGGTGAAGGCTCAACCTCCATGTAAAGACAAATGTCGGTCCCCCACCAACTTGAGTGAATATTAAGCATCAATCTGCATGATGTGAAACGTGGGTACCTTGTGACAACTATATCACTATTAGTGTTGGATTAGCTATTCCATTACTCAAAATTTGCTTAATATCCGTATTTTACTTCTTGAATATTCCACTCAAAATTTCATTTCACGAATCACGTCAGACTATCCAACTGGATATAAAAATTAAATATTATTAAATTTATATTTTGTTATTATTTTTTGAGTAATGCAAAATACAATTTTAGGATGTGTAA
>QEOT01004139.1:181464-199966 GCA_003123785.1 Pterocarya stenoptera
TGGATTTCAGGCTCGATGGGGAAGACAGGGTGCCAGTGAGATTTAATGATAATCGGAGATGTAGAAGGTTGAGATAATAATGGAGGATTAATAATCTGAGAAGGAAAAGAAGAAGGAGAGACAGCTTATTCCATATTATAAGTTGTATAACTATTATATAGAAGTTGTATAAGTATTATATTTAAGTAGTTTGAGCGTCTTTGACAGTCGATTGGACTAATCAACTCGACGACCTTGTCTCGTAGCATCGAACACTGCAGGTTTCGTATTCGTGCACCCACTACAAAGGCGGATGATACTTAGGGAGGTGCACAAGGTGTAACTGGTGAGGCATCTACACTGGGTGCATCACACAGTGCTGCTCATAACGAGATTGTAGATATCGTGCGCGGAGAAATGCACGCACAGACATCAAAGATCATTGATGCAGTCTGGGTTGCCCTCGTAGAGACTCAGTCAAAGCTCATGTCTCGAGTGACTGATATTGAGGCACGCATTGCTAGAGTCAAGGCGCTGCTACACAATATGGTCAAGTAGTGTATATATTTTATTATCATTAAATATGCTTTTGTGTATTGACAATCATGGCTATTTGTATTTTGTATAATTAATTTAAATATTCAAATAATCATACATTATATTCCCACAAAATCTTTATCGTTCGAACGTATATATTTGAGAGGATCCAATCAGAGGCTCGGCACATAATGACAAATATATTGCCATTTGGGATCCTGATCACTCAATTCCTGCTATATTCCGGGGTCGCAAAAGAAGTTGCTGAGCGTGAACAGCAACTAATGGGAGGGAAATTTCAAAAATAAATTTTATATTTTGAGGTATGTATAGATCGAGAAAATCGAGTAATGTTTTTAAAAATAAATTGAGAAAATCAATAACTATTGAAAAAAATATGTTAATAGTTATAAAATTAGTTATAACATATTATATTAATATGTTATATATTAGTTATAATATAGTGTATATAATATATAATACAATTAAATATTATATACACTACTATATATAACATATTATATAATATACTTCAAGTATAGTAAATAGGAATATGTTATATATTATATATATAACTAGAATATTAATAAATACCAATTATTAAATAATGTACTCTCTTCACGTTCGAACGTGCATTACTACGTTCGAATGTGCAAAAATTTGTACAGAAAATTTTTCGCTCAATTTATAAATATTCAAATGTTAAATTATATACATTCGGACGTGAAAAAATGTAGCGAAAAATTTTCCGCCCAAATTTCGGTGCTCTGTGATGAGCATTCACGTCCGAACGTTACAATTTAACGTTCGAACGTTTATGGATGAAATTTGATAGGTAATTTGTAACGTTCAAACATTAAATTATATACATTTAAATGTGAAAAAGTTTGTGCGGGAAATTTCCCGCTTGAATTTGATCTCTGTAATGAGAAGTAAACATTCAAACGTTTCATCTGAAAATTGAGCGGGATGAAATGAACATCCGAACGTGCAACTTAAACATTCGAACGTGTCATCAAATGAAATGTGAATATGTTAGAAAACACGCACGGAGGAAGCAGAGTCATTTTTGCTTCCCCCATGTGCAAAATAGAGAGAAAGAGGGTGAGAGAGTGTCGTGTGTTAGAGAGAGAGTGAGAGAGGGTTAGAGTGAGAGAGGATTAATATTTTGGAACTATTTTGATAAGGAAAAACCTTTTTTTNATATATATATATATATATATGTCTCAAACAAACTAGTGTTGTAGTTTTTTTAAGGATTGGTTGTTTTGGCAAGTTTAAAGCTTTTGATTTGTAAGAGGATATTGTGAGTGCTAGGTATGTTTCTAAACTATAGTAATATGTTTACATTGTGTTGTGTTTATGCTTACTCTTGAAATATTGTGATTATTATTTGTGAATTTCATGAATATTTTGTGAGTTTATGGTGTTTATTGATAAATTAATATGTTTAGAAATATTATTGTGGGAATAGTGTGAATATGCTGTGATATGGATTTGAAATATTGTGATTATTGTTTAGGAATTTTGTGAATATTTTGTATGTTTATGGTGTTTATTGATGAATTAATATGTTTTGAAATATTGTTGTGGGAATATTGTGAATATGTTATGATATGGATTTAAAATATTGTAATTATTGATTTTGAATTTTGCGATTGAGTTTATATGGTTAGAAATATATTGTGTTTAGTTTGTGGATTTATGTGAATTTTTTGATATAATATTTATTGATGCTTTTTGAATTTGTTCTTTCTTAAGAAAATTATAAGTTTAGGAACTTAATTTAAGTTAAAATTAAAAACATTTAATATACATTTAATATGGGAATAAATATTTAATATTTAATAAGAATATATAATATATTCATACTAGTTTAATTAGAATATGATTATTATGCAACTTATAAGTAAATAACTTAACTATATATAAAGTATAATATAAATATAATAACTATAATATATAATAAATTATTAAATATTCCTACTATTGTGTGGTTCTAAATCATTATTTTATTATATATATATATAAATAAATAAAGTAAAATACTCTTTAAGAAAGAAGTATTGAACCCACCAAATAAGTAGAGATTTGGAATAAATAGATATACTTATTTAAAGTAAAATTGAGAGTAAATAAATAAGGATCAAATAAATGCTTAATTATAAATTATAGACTTATTGTCTATATAAATAAATAACTCACTCAATTAAGTATATAAATATTAGTAAACATTTTAGGTATAATAACTAATTATAACATATATGTGCTTATTTTTGTCAGTAATTAAAATAAGTCAACTTATACTAAGTTATAATATAAATATTAAGAAATAAATAAGTATCATTTAGTTGGAATAAATTGTAAATAAAAATAAAAATTAAATAGGTATAAATATAAATATAAGTAGATATACTTATATTATAACAATTAAAATGATAATTTGTATAATAGTGATAATTAAAATCATATAGCGAGGGAGAATGATCTTGAAGAAATGTCTGTCAAATTGCTTGACTGTCAAATTCTCTCTGGCCTTGAGAGTTATTAAGGCCGGAGAGTTTGTGACAGTTAAGTAATTAGACATTTCTTCAAAATCATTCTCCCTCATTGTGTACTGATAGGAAACTTGCATCACATATTATTCCATCTCTTTCTAGTTTAACAATATAATACTATTATGTCTGTAACATTGTCAATTCAAACATTTTGGGCTTATACTATTTCATGTGTTTTTTGATAGATATTGTGTGACATTGCATATCTAACTTTAGACTCGTTCAGGAATTAGTGTATATTTAGGTGTTCACTAATTCCTCAATTGTCCAGTGTGGACAGTTTGAGATTATATAATCTGTATTGCACATTCTTATTATTCCTATTGAACACGCTTAGTATGAAGTGTCGGTGTCTTCCTCTACTATTCTTTGGGTATACTGTTCGTAGGGTTATAATCCATCTATGTGAACATGTATACTTGGAGAACTATGAGGAGGTGCTGTCGAAATTTGAATAGTAGAGTGACAAAATATGTGCAAAATGGATAATATAATCTTGAATGGGATAGGACCAACTACCTTATATAAATAGCAGTGAGAATTGGAGCATGACTTGCATGTGAATTTTCTATGTACGTGTTACTAATAGATAGAACTTTTTAAAAATAGATAAAACTTGGATGCGTCTAGGCGATAGACTTGGAAAGGATTACGCACCCTATGCGAGTGGAGTAAGAACCTTCATTAATTTTGCTCAGACCTCTACTGATAGTTGTGGTTGCATTAAATGTCCATACTGAGGGTGTAAAAATTTGTGTGTGATAGGGTTGGCTGAAATTGAAAATCATATATTTGTGAATGATATGGATCTGGGGTATACCCGATGAGTATTGCATGGTGATCTGTATGCACAGTCAGCAGATGCATTGTTCGGTCATCCGAATTATTTGTAACACATGGATAATGATTATGAGTGGGATGAGATGGAAGAGATGTTGGGTGACATTGGAACTGGGATGTTTATGGATGATGTAGACAACAATGCCTCAAGTGGCTAAGGGACTGATTCTGGAAATGTCGCTGTAATGTCAGAAGATGCAAAGAGTGAACTTTATCCAGGCTGTACAAACCATTCCAAAATGTCGTTTATTGTGCAGTTGCTTCACATTAAGTCATTGTGTGGGATGTCGACGAAAGCAATAAACATGGTATTGGACTTATTTAATGAGGTGCTTCTCGAAGGGTCTATATTGCCAAAGGACTTTCATGAAGTGAAACAGTGAAGAAATGGATTAGGGTTTGAGTATAAGTCCATACATGCATGTAAGAATGATTTTATTTTATTTTTATTTTTTCTAGGAGGAGAACGAGGAGAAACAAACGTATCCTGTATGTAGAGAGTTGAGGTGGAAGGCTAAGAAAAATGTGCCGGTTAAAGTGTTGCGATATTTTTCCTTAAGACCTAAGTTGCAAAGACTATATATGTGTAAGAAAGCAGCTGCTGATATGAGGTGGGACGAGGAGAAAAGGGTTAAGGATGAGGCACCTAGCTGACTCACTTGTGTGGCAATCTCTCGATGATCAATACCCAGAGTTTGGGATAGAAGCTCGCAACGTGTGTCTGGAACTCACAACCGATGGATTCAACCCTTTTGGGAATATGAGCACAAGTTATAGCACTTCGCTCGTAGTGTTGATTCTGTACAATCTTCCACCATGGAGGAGCATGAAGGCTCCCAACTTTTTGTTAACTTTACTTATTCTTGGCCCGAGATCACTTGGGAATGACATTGACGTATTCATGCAGCCATTTATTGAAGAGCTGAAAGAGTTATGGGAAACAGGCGTCAAAACTTATGATGCATCCACATCGATATTTTTTCAGATGCATGCTGCAGTTATGTGGAAGATAAATAACTTTCCGGCATATGAGAATCTTTTCGGTTGGAGTATTAAAGGGAAGTTAGCGTGTACAACGTGTAATAAAGAAACTGCTAGTGGGTGGTTAAAATATTCTCAGAAAATGTGTTTCATGGGTCATCGACGTTATCTACCAGCAAATCATGCATAGAGAAGATAATGCATTAAGTTTGATAGGAGAGTAGAGGACAGAATTGCACCAAATGAGTTGTCTGGAGAAGAAATAGTGGAACAATTGGTACATGTTCGAGCCAACAATTTTGGCAAAGGTCGAGGTAAGAACAAGAGAAAGCGAGGTGCAGCAAAATTGAATTGGACAAAGCGTAGTATTTTTTTTTGACTTGCCGTATTGGTCATCCTTCATGTTGCGACATAGTTTCAATGTAATGTACATAGAGAAGAATATCTGTTATAATATACTAGGTGCATTGATGAGCATTAACAAAAAGACAAAGGACACGATCAAAACAATGAAAGATCCTGAGAGAATGGGAATTAAACATAATTTACATTTGCGGGTGGAAGGCAGTAGGGTGGTCATGCCACATGCATGTTTTACATTGACAAGGAAGGAGAGGATGGACTTCTGCAAATGGTTGCAAGGTATGAAGTTTCCAGATGGTTATGCTTCAAAAATTGGTAGATGCATGAGCCCTAATGATTGGAAAATTAGTGGATTGAAAAGTCATGACTGTCATGTATATTTGTAGAAGTTATTACCCGTGGAAATTCGTGGAAAGTTGACTTCTAATGTACTTGTCGCCATAACCGAACTCTGTATGTTTTTTAAGGATTTGTGCGCTCGGGTAGTAAATCGAGATATGTTGCGGAAGAGGGAAAAGACATTGTTACTATACTCTGTAAATTTGAGCAGATCTTTTCACTATCAATTTTTGATGTCATGGTTCATTTTGCAATACATTTACTCCGAGAGGTACTGTTGGGTGGACCGGTGCAGTTCCATTAAATGTATCCAGTTGAAAGATATTTGGGTCAACTGAAGTGCACTATTGTGAATAAAGTCAGAGTTGAGGGTTCAATTGCAGAGGCCTATATATACGATGAATGATTAACATTTTGCTCTTTATATCTTCGTGGTGTTGAGACATGATTGAATCATCAAGAGCAAAATGCTGATCTTGCTGCTCTGCCTCCTCGTGAGCTATCAGTGTTTTCACAGAATGTATAACCCTTGGGTGCACAAACGAGTTATGATTTAATTAATGGAGAGTTGGGTAAAGTTCGATGGTAAGTGCTAAATAATTGTCGGGAGATTGATGACTATCTCAGGTATGTTGTTACATGCTTCGAATAATTATAGTTAAAAAAATTTAACTATAACTTTTCTGCTCAAAATAATATTCTTTTGCACTTATATAGAGTGAGCACATGGACAAACTTAAGATAGAAGGCGTAGAGAATGAAGAGGCAAGACACAAGGAAGAATTTTTCGGATGGTTTGAACAACGTGTATGAACCAAAATTACATATATGTTAGATTTTGAAACTTTTTAGAGCATAGACAATGGCCTAGCCAAATGCCAAAGCCATCTATATATTTGCCTCATTTGTCTCAAATTTACCTGCATTGGATTTGCCAAAGCCATAACTCTTTGGCTTTGAGCTACAGTGACAAGCACCTGCTGGCCATATGTAGCAAGCTCCCATACATAGACCAAAGGAATAATTTATTCAACAAAATCACATCCAAACCCCCTGGTCATTTTTTTTACTTCGCATTTCTATCCCAACAAAATCCCATGCAAAGTACTATGAATTTTATTTATTTTTACTTCACATTTCAGGTTCTTCTTTAATATTGTACTTTGCAACTTCTATATTTTTTGTAGATGAAAAATAATAGGTTGAGAAAAAAAATTAGTTGGAAAATAATAATTTAAGTATCAAATTAAATTATTGATTAACATATGGTTAGTGTAATTGTATAATATGAAAAATAAATAAATTAAAAAATATTATTATTAAAAAATAATATTATATTTTTATTTTGACTAATCTAATAGCTAGTCTAATGTAGATTTACCTAGCCAAAAATTAATGCTATAGATAAAACTTGAAGTTCTAGCCAAAATTTGGATTTGGTAATGGCTAGGCCATTGCCAATGCTTTAACTCTGGATAACTTTTAATAAGTATATACTATTTCAATTAATAGATTTTGGAACAACGTGCCCGTGATCTTGAATCAGTTTCTCCTGAATTGTATATATTGGCCCGTGGTCCCTCAAATAAAGCACTTTGATACACTGCATGCACGGTTCGAGGTTATAGATTCTACACTCTGGACCGTAAATATAATAGAAAGACTCAAAACTATGGTGTGTTGGTCGAGGGGAGTCATGGAACATATGATATTGACTATTATGGTGTCATACTTGATATTATCGGATTGAAATATCTGGGTGGGTCTATAACATACATCTTTAAATGTGATTGGTGGAATCTAGGCAGTGGTCGGGTTTCGATACATAGGGATAATCACTTTACGAGTGTCAATACGGCATCTAAATGGTATGAAGATGATCCATTCGTATTGGCTTGTCAAGTTACCCAAGTCTATTTCTTTATTGATCCAATGAAAAGAGTTGATGAAAATAGTGGAGAAATAACTTGGAGAGTCGTACAAAAGTTTATCCCTCGAAATATATATGAAGCAGGAACGAGTGTGAGTTACAAGAATAGTTGAGATGAAGATGACACTCTGATTGTAGAGGCTTACCAAGAAGATGGAGAGGGTATTAACTTGTTTATTGACCTCAGTGAACTCAGGTTGCTCTCCTTGTGTAAAGATGACATCCCACTCATTCTTCTTGACCCTTCCATATTAAATGATCATTCAATTCAAGTAAGTGAGGAAGAAGAGTCAAAAGAAAAAGGCGAATCAAAATCTGGAGAGGAAGTGGGTAAGGAGGACGAAGAAGAGGTTGATGACGAAGACGAAGATGTTATTGATAGAGATTCTAAAACAAGCATGGAAAATACATCTGAAGATGAAGAATAAAAGTACTAAATATTTTATTCATATAGGTGACTATATAATATTATACGTTTCATAATTTCTTTTAATTAATTTTCTTTATTATATTAATCATGCCTCAAGGATGACGCCAAAATGACGATGAAGTTCCCACCGCCAAGTCCAAGTCCCGAACCCTGTTGAGGAGTTCCCACCTGAGTGTTTCGCTCCTGAAGATGAAGTTAACAAGCAAGAGAACGATAGCCAGTCAACACCTACCAGTAAGAAAATGTTGTTGATAGTTAATTATATATTAATACTTTTGTCTCAATAACTATATAATTATAATTATATTATGATCTATTAGTTGATGCATCTGCTCGTCACGGTTGTGGCTAGTAGCATTTCTCTTGAGAAAAATAAAAGGCACAGAAAACTCAAGGTCACCATTCTTGATAATTCCACTGGAAGAGTGGATGATAGTGCAACAACGCTTTCCTCCTATATTGGCACAGTTGTTTGAGCTTCTGCTCTATTTTATGGGCAATCATGGTGAGATGTTCCGCTCGAAATTAAGGAGCACATTCATAGTCACGTATTGGTGAGTTTACCTTGAGAGTACATTTTTTTTTACCTAGATTAGTATATCATATTTTTGACGTAATTCACTTATTAGGATAAATTCGACCTCGACTTTGGCCATAGTGAGGATTCGAGAACTGTGAATGAGTTGATGGCTACACTATTTTGACATCAAGAAGTTTGAGACATTGGAAGAGGCTGCGCAATCCCCTTTCCAGCAAATGAAGTTAGACGATTGGAAAAAGTATTGTGATCTTTTTGCAACTCCAAATTATTAGGTATTCTAGATTTATATCCTTTAATTATTTACATTTATATTTGGGCTATATATTATATGTATATATATATTACAATTAACATTCTTAATTAATTTTGTAGTACTTAAGCTCTACGAATGCACAGAATAGATCCGCTCTAATTGTCCACCATCGTGCCGGTTCAAGGTCATTCTACCATCTTGTTGATAAAATGGTAATTAATAAATTATATAATTCATTTATTTTTCTGTTATTCTTTTATTTAAGTACTAATATTATCTTTTTAAAATTGATAATGTCACTTTGTTAGGAATGTGATGATCATGAAAACTTTTCCCTCATTCATGTCTATTCTGCTGCTCACAATAATGAGCGTAGTGAGTGGATGGATCCTGCTGCTGCAGATAATTATATAAGCGGTATTATTTTTATTAACTAAATTATGCAACATGTGAATAATTTATTTCTTATTTGTATTTCTTTTAAGGTAAGGGACAAAATAATTGGAACATAACCACCCAAGTATGGTAATCCCATGGCTTTGGAGTGTCTTCGGTTCATCAAAATATATATACATGATCGTGGGTTTTTCCACGAATTCTATTTCCAAGATATACGATCGTGGCAAATAGTAGGTTGATGACACGAAAATTGTTAAAAAATACAAGCCTTTTGCCACGAGATCACATTGGCAAGTAAAACCTTGTGGTACAACAATTTTTTGCCACAAAATAAACGCTTTTTGCGGCGATTAAAAGTCGTTGCAAATAAAATTACCAAAAATAGGTTTCTTTCGTGGGTTATTAGTTTTTGTTACGGCGACATGTTCTCACCACAAATAGTCTTATAGAATTATTTTTCCTCTCGTGGGTTGTTAGTTTTTGCGACGAAATTATTATATTTTGCGGCGACTTTTTCTACCACAAATAGACTAACCTTTGGGTTATTACTATTTTCGATGGCGTTATCAGATTTTTTGGCGATAACAATCCACCACAAATACTAATAAAGTTAAAGAATAAAGTTAAACCTAGTCTAGTTGGCACACGAACTGCGCACCCCATCTACCTGCAAAACGGGCAGTTCTCGTTTAAAGGGATGTGGGGTAAGGTCATCTTCTTCCCCCTTTTTTTTTCACTTTTTTTTTTTTTTTTTGCTCAACTTTTGCAGCCCTTTGTACTGTACATATTCCATAGAACTACCACAAAGGTTTTTTATAGAGTTCCATTGACACACCTCATTTACAAATTACTTGCGACAGAAAATCGCAAGCATACAATTAGAGAGACAAAACTGAGGGGGTGTATTTCTTTTGTTTGATGGGTTTTACAGAAGTTGAACTACTGATGGAATTGGTCCTGTTATACGAATTTTGACTATCGGCTCCTCGATTACCACAAGTTCAAGCGATCCACCAGTTGCTCCAACTAGATACGACCTTATTTCTTGGAGTACCTACTCAATATTTTCCTCATTCAGCTCAAGGCCAGTTTCTTCATCAGCTATGGGTTCCACTGCAACTATTTCGGGGATCTTTTCCATCAAACGACACTTAATACCCATTTTCATTGTCGTAACAGAGCTCGGACAGGAGCCACATGCTCCCTGTAGCTTCAATCATACAACATTGCCGTCAATCTCATGCAATGCCACATTTCCCCCATCTGCAATTAAATAGGGTCAGATTTCATCCAATACGCTATCAACATTCTCTGTAGTTAGTGGCAGTTCAACGGCTGAATTTAGGGTAGCAACAGCCTTCACAACTGGACTGTGTGAATGGGAATGGAAGCAAACTGGAACGGAATGGCATGAATCCTGCCACAGAGGATTATGTCCCCTTGTGAGAAAAATTTGAGTGCCAAACATGCTTGTCTGCTCAAGCTCTTAAAGGATCATGAAGAGGGAGAGGAGTGAGGTTCTAGGGCTGCTTATGGCCTGCCGCAGGGTTTCTTGGTAGACAAATAGCACTACCAAAAAGAACTATAAAGACCAATTTGATAAGACTTCGGTGTTCATGTTCTCACCCTTTAGCGAAAATGATGAATAGTTTGTAGCTGAGGAGCGGCTTGAGAGAGCAATCCTGCTACAGGTACCAGGGATTGCGGACCTTTTGAGGAATCGGCTAACGTTGCCGATATCATTTGCAGTCAATTCCAAATACAATTGGCTCCACCTTCCGTTCTTCCCACAATCACTCAGCAGCCAAACGAGAAAAAAAACAAAGAAACCTCCAAAGACAAAGTGCCAAAGAAAGAGAAAGGAAAGAAGAAAGACATAAAGCGCATACCTGATCATCATCTTCTTCTCCATGTTTCTTCTCCTCCTGTCTTTTTTTTTTCTTTTTTTCTTCTTTTCTTGTTTGAATATTCTTTATTTTTCGTACTCTGTCTAGTTTTCAATTCATATCCATGGCAGCATCATGAGTAAATCCTTGATTCCTACCAATCATTGGTTGAAGAAACACTACCAATGGGGCACGGTTTGGTCAGAAAATAGCAAAGACGAAGAAGATGCGAACCAGTAGATGAGAAGAACAGAACCTGTCTTTGTGTTTTGTCTTCATGGTCATCTGCAGGGAAGCTTGCTTCCAAGGCCGAATCTGTGGGTATAGAAAAGAGAGTGCTGCGTTTCAGATGAGAAGTAGATGAGAAGAAAATGCGAAGAAGATGAAAAGAAGAAGAAGAGGTGTCCGAATTTGACCGAAATGCCCCGTTTTATTTGGTCACATGGATGGACGTGTATGCTAGAGGTTCCCAACCCCGGGTGCGAGTAGTGCTTTTCTTGAGAGAGAGAGACGTCGGTGTTGAAGTTCGCAACTTTTTTTAATAATATAAAGCATACACATCAGTAGGCATGCAAATGGAGTGCACCAACTTGTCTGTACGTAGAAGCACTGAAAATTAAATCCCCCGCTCCTTCCTCCACCCCCCCTAAAACACCCGTGCTATATTCTCCTCTCTCTCTCTCTCTCTCTCTCTCTCTCTCCCTCCGTCTCCTTGCGACTGGTGAGCCTTTCCTCCCGGCTGTGCCATCGCGAATGGTTCCCTTTGCCTTCGAGCCATCGTGGGTCTTCCCCCTCAGCCCCATTCCTTCTCGCCAACTATCTCTCTCTCCCTCTCCCTTTTAGATCTCAGCAGATCCGTGCACCTCTACTGTCTCTAGCCGTGGGCATCGCCACCCTCAGCCGCCCTACAGTTTCGCCAGTCACCAACCGTCGCTCCACCCCAACTCCTCCATCTCTCTCCCTCGCACGGTGTCTCTCGCGGGTCTCCACCGCACACCCCCCATGGTTTTCTAATTGTAGTGGCCTTCCCCTCGGCCATGAGCCACCATCGCCGCCTCCAGCCAAGACGCAGCACCACCACGAGCAACCCATGGATGCAGCAGCACCTCCTGCACACCTCCTTCATTGTCTAGCCCTTAAGCATGGTAAAAATCCTACCTTTTGTGTCCCAAGTGCATTATTTTAGTGTATATAGACGTGTATGGTGTGGTGTTGAGGGCCTAGGCAGATTTGTATTTATGTAAATTTACTATTTCAAACGTTTTCAACAACTCAATTGAACCTCATAGGGTTTGGAGTCTGCTCTAAAAATGGTTTTGGGCTAGACGTGGATGAAAAGAGAGTTGAAGAGATGAAAGCTCTTTTAAGATCCAAAGTTAAGATTGTGCGATGTCACATATTTTTCATTTTTATGGTCAAATATTAACAATGGGCAGATTATGAATAATTGTTCACATTGGGGATGAACTGACAACTGTGGTAATTTGGCGGTCATACTGAAAATGGAGTGGTATATTTTCTAGAATTCGATCTTGATTTTGATAACACTTTATGGCAGAAAATTTTCAAAATGATGGTTCTATGACTGGTGGTGCGTATGATTTTGAAAGAGCAACAACATGACTTACTAGTCTGTCAATATCGTCATCGAAAAAGGTGACTCTTGTAAGGCATGGCCTTAGCTCTTGGAATGAAGAGAGTAGAGGCCAGGTGTGTTTCTTCTCTGTTTTCCAACTTCGGTTAGTTCTGTATTTTCTTTTTGGGAGGGGGGATTGATTATCTTGTGTTTTCATAAGTGAAAACTGAAGGTGTACACTTCTTTGCTTGTGTTTTTGTACTGCCTTAAATAATTGTGCTAGTATGGAGCACCGTAACTAAATTAGCTCCATGCCTAGTTTGCCTTGGATTTATGTGATGTAAGATTTTTGAAAGGATTTGAAGTTTTTATACTAACTTGATTGGTTAGTATACATGATAGGGAAGCTCAAACTTATCTATCCTAACAGAAACAGGAGTGAGGCAAGCAAAGAGGTGCAGGAAAGTGACGTATAGTGATGTTTGGAAATTTGTAAAGTTCTCTCTACGCTAAACTTTCTACTTTGTCTTCATTTCAAATTTACTAGGCAAGAATAAGAAGCATGAGGTCCTTGATAACTTGCATGCTTTACTTTACTGTTGAAGGTAAACTACTACCCTAAGGATGTGTCAACTAATATTGTAATTGGTTGTGGTTTGACATGTTTTGGAAAGCTTTTCTTTTACTTTGCAAGAATGTGGATGCTCAGTCTTATGTTTTTGAATTGTTTTTTTGTCCTAGCAATCCTTTGTTGTAATTTTTATATTCATGAAATGTGGCTTCTACTTTTAGTGGCATGTGTAATGTATAAATTTTTTTTGGGTTCTCTGCTACTTCTTTACTCGGGGATGGGTCCCTATATCTTCCAGTGAGTGCATTATGCACCATTTTATCCAGAGTAAAGTTTTAGTTTTGCTAATGGATTTAGTTTTCATTCTTTTTTTTAAAGAAGATAATAAATATTTCATTACTTTTGCATATGAATTCTCTGTACAGGGCTGCTTTGAAACACTTGAAGATAGATCGTGTCAAGAAATATGAATATTGTTTACTATGTTAGTTCTTGAACTGCTTCTGTATAAATTGTTGCATTCTACATTTGCTTTATCACCACTTAGCAAAGGATACAAGACAATGGACACTCTTTTTCCACTTTTTGATATATAAGTCTTATTTCTCTGTTTCTTATTGGCAGTTTTTCCACTCTATGGTTAGGGTCAATGCTCAACTAGCATGAAGTCTCATTCAGTTCATGAGAATCTCAATGTTGAACCATGACATAACTATCCATATACAAATCAGATAAAAAAGGCATTTGTGGATGAACACTTGTAGATGTATTGGTTGTGACCCACAAGTTTTAACAAGAGGTTCAAAGATCAAGTTTTTATTTTCAATGTAATGTGCTTAGCTTTAACTATTAGTGTAATGTGTTAAGTTTTAACTATTAATGGGTTTTTATTTTGTTTCTTGCAGGAAAACTTTCTCATGCTCTGTCCTGCTCATACTTCAATCAAGTTTCCAAATGAGAAATCTCAATCTGGAAAACATGTTTGAAGGATAATCTGGTCCCAAATCAGAGGTACAATTTCATTTTCTTATTTTATTTTAATGCTTTAGTAATTAACTGAATCACTTTTCAATGTGGAAAAGTGATAAATAGTGTATAACTATGTTGAAAGTGATAAATAGGCTGTTT
Organism: Pterocarya stenoptera; assembly: GCA_003123785.1. NCBI lineage: Eukaryota > Viridiplantae > Streptophyta > Magnoliopsida > Fagales > Juglandaceae > Pterocarya > Pterocarya stenoptera. The sequence continues at coordinate 195,776 of QEOT01004139.1, forward strand.
TTGTTGCTCATATCACTTTTGAGGCTTCTGAAACTTGAAACTGATGCCCTCATTCTTGAGACTTGCAATTCTAGTTCTTGCTTTCTCCTCACTAAATGCCACTGTGTTCTTGTATCAAGTATCAACCATTTTTCCAAAGTATCAACGGAAAGCTTTCTTATCAGTGGGTTGAGGCCATTCACCCATCAATATTGAGATAATTGATCTACTTTGAAATTTCAAGCACGAGAGTTTTTTGTGACCCCTCTTTTCATGTATCTTTTTCTATTTATAGTTAGGCCTTCCTCCTGTATACTTGCAAGCATGGGATGCTACCTTTGTTTTTATTAATAAAGTCTTCCATTACGTATGGTCCAAGAATTTTTTTTGTGACACCTAATTGATTTATGTAGTTTATCTTACCCTTTTTGTTGTGTTTGAATTCATTACTTGGACCTTGCCATCCATACTTCACTTCTAGCTCTGGAGGAGCAGAGGCATTAGTTTATTAAATACATAAAGTTCTTAAATGCTTATGTTATCATAAGTTATCAGAGCAGATGCTTTTTGTCACTTTAATCTGCTCTATCCTATAAGATGATTTTTGTCACTTGATTTCTTTGAGCTATTATGATAAGTACAGGATAAAAAAAAATAGGAATTGTTAAACTGAAGCACCTGACTCTGAAGATTTATGCTTTTCAAATTATTTAGTTTGGGAGTAATCAAGTGATTAGATTTTTCCCCTCTTCTTTCTAAATAATTTTGCTTCAGGTTTTTTTGCTCAAGTTTGCAAGCATGTGTTGCATTGGAAATATTCAAGTTACCATAAATTGTTCTTTGCATTGGAGGGATTCTGCAGGTCAAGTTACCAGAACCTGTTCTTTGCATTTAGTTATGGGAAAAAAGAACCCTCTATCAATTGTTGTGTCTACTTTCCTTTTATGCCATTAGCCTTGAAGTTGGGATGAAGTGGATTTTTTTAAACCATACCCCACTATTTGTGGAGTCATGAATTGTAACTTGTAAAGTTTTGTGGTTGTGTGATGTATGTGTATAAATTGGATTTTTATCAGAAGTTTTTCTTGTGAATGTTAGCATATTTCTACATGTTGTTTTTTTTAAAATTCATATAAGCGTGAATTTGGATCTCCAAGGTTCGGATATATTTATTTTAGCCTATATTAGACTATTTGGTATGATTATTTTTTGCATTGAATCATTTTTTTATTTTACGATTTTTTTTTTTCTGAAATCTCTTAGCATTTGCCGCAAACGTAACTCGTGCAAAATACTTTTTTTTTTGCTAGAAGTAATTATTTCCCGCGATAAGATTTCTTTGTAAATAAGTTTTTAGACAAACTTTTTGTGAAAAATATATTTTTCCTAAGAAAGTATTTTATCGGAAATATCAAAGACAACGTTTTCCACAACCTCTTCTTATGGAGAATAGTGTTATTGCCCACCACCATATCAAATGAAACCTTATTTGGCACGAAAAAAAAAAAGAGAGGTTTTAATCACCACGGTGGTTCATAAGGAAAAGAATGTTTTTTCCATGAACTTGTGGTTTGATGGAAAAAGACTCTTTCTCCACCAATTATATGTCATGAGTCTCCTACGAAACAAATTGGAAAAAAAGTTTTTCTCACTAGTGATATACTTTTTCCCATGATAGCCACTCTCAGGAAAAACCCATATCTGTTGTAGTTAATGGTTAGTGTTGGTATGAATTGGTCTTATTAAGGGGATGATCAAAGTTGACCTTTAGTGACCAAATGACAAAAAGGGTGTGTGTTTTGTGGGTTAATAATGATGAGACATTATTTTTTTCACAGTGGGTATGAGTTTTGGTTTCCATGTGTATATTTTAGTGATTAACATTCAAATGTCAGGCCCATCTTCTTTTTGTCCCTTCCATTATTTTCTGTTCTTTTCTCTCCTTTTCCCCCTCCCCCCACAACTATTTTTCTCTTTTCTGCTTTCAATTTTTTTAAGCTCTACTTTAATTTCTAATAAATTATGATCACTTTTTCTTTTTTGTCACACGGAACCCAAATTTGATTGTACGGTCATGAGATGGCTCTGCTTGCTTTAATTTTGGCGTGGGCAACGCCGTTTACTTAGCTGTTTGCCACAAGAAACACCATTCCATTGTCCCTATTGCACGCATGAATGCTTTTTTTTATTTTAATAGAGCTGGCAGTTTTTAGTTACTTTTTTCTATGGATTTCAACTCTCTTTGTGGCAAAGTGCCTTTATTGTTTCACTTACTATAACATTATAAATAGCCACTGAAACTTGCAGATTGTTTAGTTTCGTTTGGCCAAATGAGGAGATCAGGAGCAGGAAACATCTCTCGAGTTTCTATATTAGTTGTGGATATCCACTAAAACATAAAACAATAAAATAAGAAAACCTTTCAAACTTTGGACCAAAATTCTTGCGTTTTTATCTAATTTCTTTCTACGAAAGGGAAATAATGATACTGCTAGATAATTAAGAACTAGTGGCAAAATTTTCACATATGATTATACAATCATTGCAGCAGAGAATACAGCCTTTGAACAAAGCTGTCGATGTAGGAATTCTCGAGCCCTGGGCTCAGCAGTAACTCTCGCCATTTAGTATGGTTGGCTCTCACCTCCTGCCCAACCTTGCTATCATCATCCATCACTGCCCTCACAGCCCTGCACACTCCCTCCCTAGTACATAGCCCGTCTTCTTCACCTTTTTCAACCTCAACTCCTAATTTTAGATCTCCGGCCATCTCCCTCGCAATGATATGTTGTTCCACAGCCTGTGGCAGAAGCACTAATTGGCACTCACTCACTAGGCCTTCAGCTGAAGAGTTTGACCCGCAATGTGTCACAAAGCACCCCACAGAAGGGTGCTGCAAAATCAACTGTTGCTGAACCCACTCCCCATGAACAAGCCCTCTTCCCATTACCCTCTCCTTAAACCCTTCTGGCAATGCAGACTCAATTGTTTCAACCCCCATTGGTGGTTTTAGGGCAGCGAAAAATGGTAAACCCGATAGCTCTAGACCCAAAATTAGTTCTTGAAACTGATCCTTCTTTAAAATACATTCGCTTCCCAATGCACAGAATATCACAGTTTTGGCCTCGAAGCCATCCATCCACGTTGCCCATTTCTTTTCTAATGCTGAAGTTGGTGGCCTGGGCACTATTGGGCCTGAAAGAATCACAAGCTTTCTAAATTGTGCTTCCAGATAGTCACAGTAAATCCCTTCCATCTCCCTGCAGGCTTTGAAAACAAGGGCATCGCAATCTATCTAAGAGATCATTAGGCGTTCCACGAATGATATGCCTCCTTGGCCATCTTTCTTCATCGTTACAAGGGTTAGTGCTTCTCGGGATTCATGGGCAGATAGCTTAATCGAAGAAGGTGGGAAACTCTGCGGAGGTGCTTTAAGATCGACCTCTATTAAGGGTTTCTCAATGAGTTTCCTTTCTGGGCTAATCAAATATCCCACCGCTGGAGGGCCAACAATTGAAAGACGTATAGCCTTGATGCATAGGCGGCGAGCCAAGGATGGTAACCAGTGAGCGAAATCGTAGAATACGAAATGGGGCTTGATGTCACGAAGAGAGGATTCAATTGTGGGTTCAGTGAGGTCAAAGGCAGTGGTGAGAAGGGGTAACAATGAGCGAGGAATATCTGCAGTTATTTCAGTACCAGAAGGGAGGCCATCTACATGTGGAACAGTAATTGTGATGAAAGAAATGAGGTCTTTGTACAGATTAAGAGGCTCCAGCTTAGTTTGAGTTTTGGTTGGCAAGAAGAAGGAGATTATGTGGCCTCTCTCTGCAAGTTTATTGGTGGTGTCCATGAATGAGTTTAGGTGGCCTAGGGCGAGCCATGGCTACATGGCTATGTGAAGAAGGGCCTCGGAGCTCATATTTGCTGCAAAACCAACAAAATACAAGTTCAAGAATCACGAACAATTAAAAAGTACTGAATAAATTGTGCTACAATTGTCGTAAAGTTGTGACTCTATCAATTTTCACGGTATAGAGAAAGAGTCGGGCTACTCAACTTAATCGACTTTAGCTGTTTGTGTTTTTATTTTTTTTTTTCATTTTCCTTTTCAGATTTTTTAAATATATTTAAATAATTTTAAAAAATAAAAAAATACATCAATACACTTAAAATCACTATCTTAATCACTAAGTAAAAAAAAAAAAAAAA
>QEOT01004139.1:206258-226833 GCA_003123785.1 Pterocarya stenoptera
TAAAAAAAAAAAAAAAAAAAAATTGACCAGCGGTCAATTAGTGGTGTCAAGTTGGGGCGGCAAGCTATCTTTTTCCATAGAGAAAGAGTCGGGCTACTCTGTCGCCCAGAGTAACCCGCTCAACTTAACCAACTTTAGCTTTTTGTGTTTTTATTTTTTTTTTCGTTTTTCTTTTCAGATTTTTTTTAATATATTTAAATAATTTTAAAAATTAAAAAAATACATCAATACACTTAAAATCACTTTTTTAATCACTAAGTAAAAAAAAAAGAAATTGACCAGCGGTCAATTAGAGGTGTCAAGTTGGGGCGGCAGACTATCTTTTTCCATAGAGAAAGAGTTGGGCTACTCTGCTGCCCAGAGTAGCCCGCTTAACTTAACCGACTTTAGCTTTTTGTGTTTTTATTTTTTTTTTTCAATTTTCTTTTTAGATTTTTTTAATATATTTAAATAATTTTAAAAAATAAAAAAAATACATCAATGCACTTAAAATCACTTTCTTAATCACTAAGTAAAAAAAAAATTGACCAGCGGTCAATTAGAGGTGTCAAGTTGGGGCGGCAGACTATCTTTTTCCATAGAGAAAGAGTCGGGCTACTCTGCCGCCCAGAGTAGCCCGCTCAACTTAATCGACTTTAACTTTTTGGTTTTTATTTTTTTTTCATTTTTCTTTTCAGATTTTTTTAATATATTTAAATAATTTTAAAAAATAAAAAAAATACATCAATACACTTAAAATCACTTTCTTAATCACTAAGTAAAAAAAAAAAAAAAATTGACCAGCGGTCAATTAGAGGTAGGGGTGTAACAGGTCCGGTTTTGGACAAAATTTAAGACCGAACCGGTATGACCGGTTTTGCATTTTTCAAAACCGATTACGCCCCAATTACCATCCTAAACCAGTACTTTCGGTTTTACGAGTTTCCGGTCCAGTCCGGTCCAGTTTTCTGATTTTTTACTAACAAAATCCATATACACAAACTATCAAATACATAATCTATTTTACAATGCAATCCATATACACAAACTATCAAACACACACATAAAACACAATCTGTTTTACAATGCAATCTATATACACAAACTATCAAACACACACACACACCCACACAGACATATACACTGACACACAAACACACATATAAATTCAAATGTTCAATTATCTTCGAAGTTTCAAATATTCCAATACACTGACACACACACACACACACACACATAGAGACATATACATAGAAACAAACACACACAAACGCACAAAGACACACAAAAACACATATAAATTCAAAAAATTTAATCCATATACACAAACACAGACTTCTAGTTCACACATATGGAGAGGGGCGGGGGGTTACAGAAGCTTCCCATCAACAATAAACTGCATTTTGAGGTAATTTCACAATCACAAAACCCTCATAACACAAACACAATCACAAACCCTAATGATTAATATAACTTGAATTAATTTCAAATAACTTAAATAAGTGAAATGAAAAAAATAATGGAGAAAAATTACCGTGAGGAATCGAAGACAGAGAGACGTGAGGTGAGGCCGTAAGTCCGTGAGGGGAGGTTCGACGACAACAGTGATTCCGCGAGCTCACGGTATGTGCGACGACCAGTGAGGGGAGGTAGAGAGATGGAGACGAGAGGGCAGAGTAGAGGCAGAGACTAGAGAGGCGGAGACGAGAGACGAGAGTGAGGAGAGGCCATAAGTGATAAGTCTGTGAGGGGAGGTTCGACGACGACAGTGATGCCGTGAGCTCATGGTATGTGCGACGGCCGGTGAGGGGAGGTAGAGAGACAGAGACGAGAGGGAGACTAGAGAGGCGGAGACGAGAGTGAGGAGTGGGGCGCCGATTTTAAAATTGTTTTAGGGTTTATACTGGAATTGTGGAGGAAACGGCGCCGTTTCCTTTGGTTTCAACTTTCAATTGTTTTGTTTTTTTGTTTTTCTTCTTAAATGACAATTAAAAAAAATTGATGGTTTGAGAAATTGATAATTATAATTTATAGTGATTATTGATTAGTATAGTGATTATTGATTAGTATAAATATAGTCTATATTAGACTATTAGTATTAGTTATATATTAGTATAGCTATATAATATATTAGACTATATGGTAGTATTAATATTAGACTATTAGTGTAGCTATATATTAGTACTAGTTATATATTAGTATTAATTATAGTGATTTAGTATAATTATATTAGTATAAGTATATAAGTATAATTATAGTCTATATTAACTATTCGTATTAGTTAAATAGTTATAGACTTATATATTAGTATAACTATGTAATATATTAGACTATATAATAGTATTAATATTAGACTATTAGTAGAGTTATATATTAATATCAGTTATAGTTATTTAATATAACTATATTAGTATAAGTATAACTATAGTCTATATTAAACTATTAGAATTAGTTAAATAGTTATAGTTATATATTAGTATAGCTATATAAAATATTAGACTATATAATAGTTTTAATATTAGACTATTAATATAGTTAAATATTAGTATTAGTTATAGTTATTTAATATAACTATATTAGTATAACTATAACTATAGTCTATATTAAACTATTAGTATTAGTTAAATAGTTATAAACTTATATATTAGTGTAGCTATATAATATATTAGACTATATAATAGTATTAATATTAGACTATTAGTATAGTTATATATTAGTATTAATTATAGTGATTTAGTGTTACTATATTAGTATAACTATAGTCTATATTAGACTATTCGTATTAGTTAAATAGTTATAGACTTATATATTAGTGTAGCTAAATAATATATTAGACTATATAATAGTATTAATATTAGACTATTAGTATAGCTATATATAACTATATATTAGTATTTCATATATGATATATAATTATATTATATTATATATATATAAATTTCACATATAATTATACATTATATATAAAACTTATATATTAATGTATATATAATATTTTGTATAATTTTAATTTTTTATAAAACTTATTTATAAAATATTATTCTATATATATATATATGTTTTTCAACCGGTTCGGTCCGGAAAATCTCAAAACAGGAACCGGACCGATTCCGGCTGGTTTACGGATTCTACGAACCAGTCCCGAACTGAATCGATTCAAAACCGGTAAAAACCGATCCGGTCCTCGTCCGGTTCGGGCCGGTTTACCGGTTAAAAATTACACCCCTAATTAGAGGTGTCAAGTTGGGGCGGCATACTATCTTTTTCCATAGAGAAATAGTTGGGCTACTTTGCCGCCCAGAGTAGCCCGCTCAACTTAACCGACTTTAACTTTTTGTTTTTTTTTTATTTTTATTTTATTTTTCTTTTCAGATTTTTTTAATATATTTAAATAATTTTAAAAAATAAAAAAATACATAAATACACTTAAAATCACTTTCTTAATCACTAAGTAAAAAAAAAAAAACAAAAACAAAATTGACCAACGGTCAAATAGAGGTGTCAAGTTGGGGCGGCAGACTATCTTTTTCCATAGAGACAGAGTTGGGCTACTCTGCTACCCAAAGTAGTCCGCTCAACTTAACTGACTTTAGCTTTCTGTGTTTTTTTTTTTTTTTCATTTTTCTTTTCAGATTTTTTAATATATTTAAATAATTTTAAAAAATGAAAAAAATACATCAATACACTTAAAAAGTACCTAAAAATAGGAAAAACCACGGATTTTAAGATCCAGAACAGGCTCAATGGATCGTCCTCGTTCAAAGATTCCATAATACTTCTCAAGTCTCGAGAGCTTCCTTTGTGATAATCAAGTCGCGCTTAGACCAGCTTGTAACTCCTTCAAAATTAAAAATTATATCCTTTAGTTAGTTTAATCATTATGAGATGTACATTTCTGGAGTTACAATCCACTTCTTTTCTTTGCTTTGGGTGAAGGTCCTAGGGGATGAACCAAAAGCCCATAAAATTTCCACATTCTGCATAGCATGCCCCAAGTTCTTGCCAAACAAGTCAAAGCCAAGTTAGTTAAGAAGTCTGATTAACAATTGGGGGCCGGGGGAGGGGGACCAAGGATTAAAAAGCAGAAAAGATTGGATAGTATGTGGTGGGCAATGTTTTCAAACAGCTCACTGAATAGGACGCAAAAAATAAAAAATCAAAATTAAACAAAGAGGTGTGTGGTGGATGTGCTTTATACATGCATAATTGAGTTGGATTGCATAGCATGTAACATCGTATGTCAAAATCTCCAAACAAATCTAAAAGCACTTGGACCCCATTCCTTGACCATTTTTCTTCAATCCAATGACTAATAAAGCAATTTATATAGAAGGTAATAAAACAGTCCGAGACAGTATATGCACTATATATTATGATAAGGCTGCAGATCCGGACCGGAACATTAGTTGGGTTGGGTTGGGTTCTTACATTGTCTTGGCCATTGGGCTGTCACCAGACCAGAGAGCTCAGAGCTATACAGTCTTGGAGGACAAACAATGAGAACCAGTTAAGAATCCGTAGATGAATTGGCCGTTAATAATTGGAAGATTTCTAAAGCAATTGATGGTTTCTTACTTGTAATGTGCTGTACAGTCAAATCTTTTCAGGAAGTAAAAGATAATAATAATAATAATAATAATAAAAGGTCTTCTCAATCAAATGAATCCAAATCAATCTTTGGATTAAAGTTGAAAAGATTCTACGTAGCTTCCTGAAAGAACTTTCATCCTGTTTCTGATCTGTGTTGTCTTGGTCTGCAGAAAAGAGGACATAAAAGGTATTCGTTAGCATGCAGCATTGGTTTCTCAGTACTTTCAAAGAAACCGCCGAAGAATCTGCTTCATCGAAGAAAAGGATCCTTTGCAGTTTGCACCAACGTATTTCTTAACTTTTATTCCCCGGCCTTGCCGTGAAGGGAATATCAATGCAGTAAAGGCTAAAGCCACTAAGAGAACGGAAATTGCGCGTGCATGTGCTAGTATTAATAATAAAAATGAGTTTTAGACCGACTCTAGTTTAAAAAGCTTTCCAATTAAATAATTAGTGAAATCGATATAAAGAGAAAAACTAGGGTGTTACAATGATAGAAAAATCAAAGCCTCAAAACAAGTTCCTAAAAAATATAAAGACCATATAAAACAAATTACAATGAGACCAAGTAATAACGGAGAAAAAATTTGTGTCGAACTGAAGGAAGACATGCACGATTCATAGAGAATAGAGCAATAATAAACTTACAGAGTTTAAAACGATACGAAAAATTTAGCGTATGCACCATGGCACCATAATTGGCTAGGCTATCATCAAACACACTACCTTCTCTGTAAATGTGTTTAATACTGAATGAATAACAATTTTTTAAATGTAAAATATCCTCCCAAATGTTTGAGTGAATTCAGGGGGAAAAGAACCATTATTAATCCAATTAACTACAAGGAGAGAATTAGTCTTTAATTAAGTGTAAGGGAATTTTTTCCATTTCACAAGCCCACTGGGCCACGGCCCAATACCTGGCTCCAGGGCTCAAGATCACCTATGAAGCAAGATGTCTACAAGGAAAAGCAACCAAGTGGCTGATGGGATGGACATGCATGTCATCGCTCGGCCACACTTCTATCATGGGAACTTGTACAGGGCAGAGTGGGAAATACAGAGAACCTTCGATCCTCTGACATGGGAATATTGATAGACCACCAAAGATAAAGCAAGGTCAAGGAACCACGCTGCATTAATGGCACCACTATTCGAACTATACGCCACATTAATGACGCCGTGCAAAGCCACGCCACATTAAAGGATTTTGACAAGAAGAACAGTACGAAAGGCATGGACTCCATAGGGACAGACACAATATGTCCGCTTCCCAGACCCCGATATAAATAGCAACTCCCAGGTATGAGAAACTCTCTCTGATCCTCAGACTCTCTCACTTATTTACAAACTTCAAAGAGAATTTACTGATTTTGGCATCAGAGACTCTTTGAACCCAATGCCACCTTCTGCCAATTGTCTTCTTCTCTATTTTTGCAGGTCCAAGTTCTGAAAACCTGAGTTGCTGGAATCTGACTAAAGGCATCTGAAACATGAAGTTAATAGTGGCGTCATCTATGGAATCGTTATAGATCTTGTGTGTACTTCGTATGCCTGCGACAACTCATTCTAGGCAACTCGGAAGCCAACTAGTAGTGCCAATGAACATGGAGGCTGACCAGCGGGAGAACCAAACTCCCAAGATTAGAGAGGACGTCGCGAAAAAAAGGTGGGAGCACACCCAGGAAGGGATGCCTCTATATGGCGGGGTAAGAGCGGTGTGCTCGACAATTCACGATTGCACCTTGCCACCGCCTCTTGTCTGTGCACTAGCAAAATGAGAGGTCCGAGATGAGTAGAGGCTCAGAAAGGTTGAACCAAATGAGCAGTTGGAGTTCGTTCCCCTCAACTCAGCCTGACCAAAAGTCATGGCAAGGATCAGCAACGAAATGACGTTTGAGGTGCCGAGCGCCATGCATCAACTCCTCGCCGAGCACCAGGATGTATTTTCCTGGAGCCATGAGGACATGCCTGGAATAGCCCCTGAAATCATACAGCACAGCCTCAGCGTAGACCCAAAGGCCAAAAGAGTGAGGCAGAAAAGAATATTACCATAGCTGAGGAAGTGGACCACCTGTTAGCTGCTGGATTCATCTGAGAAGCCCACCCTAAAGCATAAATGAGGTGCAAAGGCTGGTTGGGCAAGTGGCAACTCTCAATAGGTTCATGTCAAGATCCACCGACAAGTGCTTGCCTTTCTTCAAGGTCCTATAAAAGGCACAAGTATGGGATAGTGAGTGAGACCTGGCATTCGAGGCTCTCAAGAAGTACCTTACGAGCTCCCCGCTCCTCAGTCAACCCAGTGCAAGGAGACGCTGACCCTTTAGTTGGCAATCTCCCCTCCCCCCAAGCAATGTCTTTAGCATTAGTGCGCGAAGAGGATGGAGTCCAGAGGCCAGTCTACTACACTAGCAGAGCATATCGTGGGGACGAAGCTAGATACCCCAGCATAGAACAACTAGCCTTTGCGCTGGTAGTAACCATGCACAAGCTACACCTATATTTCAAGGCTCACCTAGTAAGGGTTCTCACAGAAACCCGCCTAAAAAAGATCCTACAACGACTGGACACCTCAGGCTGGTTCTTGAACTAAGTAGTAGAGTTAAGTGAATTTGACATTGAATATGCACCACAGAACACCATCAAGGGAGCAAGTGCTGGCAGACTTCATTGCTGAATTTACTGGTTTCTCGACAGAGAGTGATCATGCACCTCCCTTGAAGCCCTGGCAAGTTTTTCTGGATGGCTCATCTTGTCGGGTTGGAAGGGGAGTGGAGGTGCAAATCGTTACATCTGAGGGAGAGAAGTACAATTACAGCATCAAATTGGCATTCAAAACTATAAACAACAAAGCAGAATATGAAGCGCTGCTTTCAAGGCTGGCGATAGCCAGGTCTCTGGGTGCCATCGAAATTAAAGTATAAGCCGATTCTCAGGTTGTGGTCAATTAAGTGCGAGTGGAGTTTGCAGTAAAGAGCGAAAAAATTAAAAAAATACTTGGAACTAGTAGAAGCCGAGTGCCCCCATTTCAAGTACTTCCAGATTCAGTAGGTGCCTAGGGCGGAAAACCAGAAAGCGGATAAGCTGGCATGCACGGCTCCCAGACAAGAAGACTCCCCCTTGCTAGAGCAGACAGTGACCCGAACTGTTGAAGTACCCGTCGTAGGGATCTAGGTAATGGAGATATGCCATAAAGTCCCAAATTAGTAAATGGACATACTCAAGTATTTGGATACCAATGAGATGCCCGAGGACAAGCACGAGGCCATAAAGAAGCGCAATATATGTTGGCAGAAATACATAACGGGATCTACGGCAATTACTCGGGAGGGAAACCTAGGCCCCCGATGGGAATGCCCCTACATGGTCACCGCCATAAAGGGCTCCTACTAATGCCGAGACTCCCAAGGAAACGAGTTGCCACATCCATGGAATGCTGAACATCTATGTAAATTCTATTCCTAAGTTAGTTTAATTGTTGTGAATTCATGTTTCCATGCATACGCTACAGATTGTAATAAAAGAAGTGTTGTATTTCAATTGCAAATTTCAGGGACATAACGTAATCTCCATCAACAAAATCAACAAACTCTCCATCAATGTAATCTTCATCAACGAAATCAACGAAAGCAACTTACCTTCCTGTGAGGCGAAAGGACAAGTGTAATGCCTAAGGTGCGGGTCAGCCCTCGACCACCCTTCCTCGTGAGCGTCAACAGGTGGGAGTGGTTTCAGTTACAGACTGCATGAACAACGTACCTCCTGCAGGGCCAAAAGGGCGGGGTGAGCCAAATGCCACTTCGTCCCTCCCACGAAGGAGAGCGGGTCTAGCCCCAAGGCTGCCCGAAAAATTTACCCTGACCTTTGCCACGAAGAAGTGTGGGACCAGCCTGAGCCAAATTTACCCTTTTGTATGATGTCAACAAGCGAGAGCGGGTCCAATCCCAAACTGTCCTAACAACCTACCTCCTCACTATGGATGATAGGTGAGGCAGAGGCTCGACCTCTTCATCTGGGAGAGCGGGACTAGCCCTATGGAGGCCCGAATAACTTATCTCGACCCCCATCGTGGTGAAGGAGCAGACTACCCATATCGTTGTTCAAATTAACTCCCTTGCGGGATACTTGAGAGAAAGATAGGCCAAAAGGTTGCCTTATTCCTCCCGAAGTGGGGTGCGGATCAGTCCTTAGCTACCCAAAGGGAAAAGACATACCTTCCTTGTAAGAATTAATAGGCGGGAGCGGGTCCAGTAACAGATTGCCCGAACAACTTACCTCCTCGCGGAACAAGGAAACGGGTCAAGCCAAAGGCTGCCTTGTTTCCTTCGCAACGGAGTGCCGATACAACCCCCCGACAGAATAACTTACCCCGACCTCCACTGCGATGAAGTGTGGGATTAGTGCTAGCCTGACCGAAACTTGCCCTTCCCTGCAGTGTCAACGGGCGGAAACAGTTCTAGTAGCAAACTGCCCAAACATCCTATCTCCTGCAAGAAGTAAAGGGACGGGTTGAGATGAAAGCCACCTGGTTCCTACCGTCCAGGAGAACGGGTCAAGCCTCGAGGCTGCCTAAATGCTTACCTCAACCCTCATTGCAGCGAAGGAGTGGACCAGCCACATCGCTATCCAAATTACCTCCTCGGGGGGCAAATGGGCAGTTTGGCTTGAGGCATTCTAACCCTTCCCTAATGGAGTGCAAGCAGCCCTCAGCTACTCAAAGATGAAGATTTACCTTCCTCATAAGCGTCAACAGGCAGGAGTAGGTCAAAAGAAAGACTGCCCAAATGACCTACCTCCTCGTGGACCAAGGAGATAGGCTGAGCCAGAGGCCACCTTATCTACCCCGTGGTGGAGAGCTGGACCAACCTTACGGCTATTCAAACAACTCACCCTGACCTCCGGTATGACTAAGTGTGGGATCAGTGCCAGCCTGACCCAAACTTACCCTTCCCTGCGGTGTCAACGGGCGCAAATGGGTCCAATACATACTACCCAAACAACCTACCTCCAGCAAGGAACAACAGGACGGGTTGAGCCAAATGCCGCCTTTTCCCTGCCATGAAGGAGAGCGGGTCCAGCCCCAAGGCTGACCGAATACTTACCCTGACCCCCGCCGTGATGAAGGAGCAGACTAGCCAAATTGCTGTCCGAATTACCTCATCAGGGGACAAAAACGTGGTTTGGCGTGAGGCATTCCGACCTCTCCCCAACGGAGTGCGGGCCGAGTCTATTGACCGCCCAAATACTACACTGAAGAACATGGGCATCAGCAACATGGCAAAAGGCAACAAGCACATTGCGACATAGGCGAAGAGGCCCAAGATTGCGAAATTAACTCCTGCCCTTAAGGATAAAGATAAAGTCATGATAGCATCCTTATTTGCCAACCAGGGATTAAATACAAAATGCTAACGGGTGAGAGCGGGTCCAGTTCCAAACTACCCGGATAACTTACCTACCCGCGGACCAAGGAGACTGGCTAAGCAGAGGTCGCCTTGTCTCCCAGCGGTGGAGAGAGGGATTAGCCCCACAGCTACCCGAAGAATTTTTCTCGGCCATCATCACGGAAAAGAGCAGCCAAACCTACTCATGACTAACTTCTTGGCCTTGGTGCTACTCGAGACGGGCATCGAGATGGGTTAGCAAATGCTACCTGACGTCTCCCCCGAGGAGACAATTGAACTTCCCCCAGCATGGCTTAACCCTTAAGGTAGGGTTTCCATCCCCCCAAGCAGGTGGTAGTGGGTGAAGGCCAACAACAAGCACTGACAATACTTCTATTTTTTTCTATCAGTTACATGCCAAAGAAAAGCACATAAACATAAAATGGAAGAACAAAAGGACTAGGTAGGGTAAAGCACATTCAGAAGACAAACAACAAAAAGAGAAAATTGATGTAAGGAAAAGGCAGAGAGACGTTGGCCTTGTCAAACAAAGTCGCTAAAGGCCTTAGGAGAACGACTACCTAACAAAGGCGAATGACAATAGTGTAGGCAGGAGAGCCGTCGGCCTATGGGAACGTCGGGAATTGGCTTGGCATTGGCGGTGTGGACCGTGATGCCCTGTATGGCGACAAAACCCCTCGCCTAACGCCAAGTCCTCAATTTCCTACGACAAAACCCCCAGGTTGGCCATAAAAGAAAAGGAAGAAGGAAACAACAGAGAAAAATACGCAAAGACAAGTAGCCGAACACAATAAAATATAAGGTAGTATTATTAATCATCGCAAGTTACAACATGAAGCCGTAGAGTTACAAAGAACAAGTCACAACATAAAGCCGTAGAGTTATGAAGAGCAAGTTATAACATGAAGCCGCTGAGTTACAAAGAACAAGTTGTAACATGAAGCCGCATAGTTACAAAGAACAAGTTACTACATAAAGCAACTAATTAGAATAACATACAACGAAAGTCAACTAAGTACAACAAATGGTTGTAAGGCACAGCTAGCTAAAGCCTGATCAAATCATATTCCAGTGGAAGTGGCAGACAGAGATCTACATCACTACGATGTGCTGATAACGTCCAGGGTTACCTCTACAAAAATCAATAGAGACGTAATGAGGCAATTAATCAAGTCGTTTAAGGTATGTAGTTAAAAAAAAAAAAAAACTAAATGAAATGGCGTCCTAAGGTTTAAACAACCTTGTGCACTTCCCTCTTTTTGTTCTCGACTTCACTTCATAGCCTCCACTCTCCAGCCCTCCACCTCCTCCAGTCCTTCACTTCGCAGCCTCCGCTCTCTAGCTCTCAACCTTCACTCTCCAGCCCTCAACCTCCACCTCCACCTCCAGCCCTTCACTTCACAGCCTCCACTCTCCACTCTCCAGCCCTTAGCCTCCACCTCCACCTCCAGCCCTTCACTTCACAGCCTCCACCCTCAGCCCTGAACCTCCACTTTGTAGTTTATCTTCTCATGCCGGTAGAGTCCACCGTAAACTGATAAACCGACCATGAACCGGCTGACAACTAGTCCGGTCGGTTTTACCCCCTTACATGGTCATTTTCGGTCGGTTTTTTCCCCCAAAATGATTTGATTGGTCGGTTTCGATTTTTGCAGAAAACCGAACCGAGGTAGTCGGTTTATAGCCCTAACTGCTAGGAATAATATAAGAAAAAGAGTAAAGCAAAAGTGGAATCAATCATACATGACACAAGGTTACATTGTTCGACAAGGTGACTAAGTCTATAGAACTGCAGAGGATTTTATTCAGATGATAATCAAAGATGCAGTGCTATGACCATACAAGGGTTTAATATAATATATAGTAAATGCTAATTTGCGGGACGGGTTGAATTAAGAACCAAGTCTGCATTCCATGGCCCAAGCCTCATTGAAAATCCACCATGACGAATCCTTGTCTAGTCAGGTCGAATCATCAAACCGAACTACACACAAACAAAATCAAACCCCACACAAAGAAGCCCAACACTCTGAAATGTTTTCACACGCCCTTTAGCATAGAGTTTTGGAAGATTCTATTATCCTTTTCATCCATTCCACTAAGCCAACGAATGAGGAAAAAAAAGTTTTGTTTTTTTTTTTTTTTAAAGAAAAATACACTCTTAGTTATAATGATTAGAGAATAGGGAAATTTTTTGAAGCACCCCACTCCCACATGGTTAAGAACGACATCATTTTTAGAAATTATAGGGGAGCCAAGTGCTACTACTGACCTTAATTTTAAAATATTTTTTAACGAAGTGTCAGATACAAAAGATTCTATATAATAAATAAAATCATGTATAATAAATACAAAAGATTCTATATAATATATTCACTGTAGTTTTTCTTTAATAAAAAAAACACAAAATATATAAAGAATACTACACGGAAGCATTATTTAAAAATTCTCAAACTTTGTACCATAAAAATAAGTTAAAAGCTTTGTGCATGATCTATGCCTCTGCCTTGCCTTCCTGGGCCAAATCTTATTCTATAACTCCACCTTCATAAATATTTTAACTTAGGGTGGTTTAAAAATATAAAAAAGCTAAAATGACTCAAAAACTCAGTAAGACTCATCATAACGTAAACATACTAAATATAAGATCTTTCATAAAATATTTCATGCTCAAGAATTTCAATAAAATCATGATAATTTATACATATGCTTATAACGTATATGACTTGTCTTGAATTATCTTATTTATCTTACTTATCTGAATTATCTGACTGATCCAAATTATTTGACTAGCCAACACACTTAACCATATGTGCAAGGTTGTGCACAGGTCCAACATCTTGTGGCCACAAGGGAAATCACTGATATGATCTGATAATAATGCAATGGTGGACCATGCTTGAGTTTGTGGCTTGTACATCCACTCTAACTGCATTAGTACCATGCATCTGAATGACCATCTTATTAATCTAATACTTATCTTACACTTGATTTTATAAAAATTTATGTATGTTATGTAACGTGCGATGCATGACATGTATAGTACATACATAACTATAATGCAATTAAACATGATATTGAATTATAATGAATGACGTGCTTGTAGATATCATGACATGCGTCGTACATAAACATTGGTTTCTAGAGAATTGATTTTAATAATAATAATATATGTAACTAGTTAATGTATACTAATCATAATTTTATAATCAAGTTACTTACCTCATAGCACTAATCTTATATTTATGGAGCGAAGCTAAATACTTATAAAATAGGAACGTAATTTTCATAAATTTCTAATTAAACACGAACTTTGTAACTACAACCTAAAATCGTAAAATAACCTCTCTTTTGTAATAGCCTAAAATTCTCATAACCCCAAAATATCTCTACATCTAAACATCTATTTTCTCTCTCTTTATCACAATAATATCATCATAATTAATAAACATTATGGATCACTTACTAGGGGCATATATGTAATTTACTTTCTAAGGGCTTAACTATAGATGCGTTAAAACCATTGGAGACAAGGAGAGAGGCTTGCAGACAGAGTAAGTAGCCATGAGATGTCGGTCGTGGGGTACGTTTGTTTAACTGGTGAAGAGGAGCAACGGTGGCTATCCAGGGCGACAAAGTGTGTGTGTGTGTGTGTGTGTGTGTGTGTGAGAGAGAGAGAGAGAGAGAGGGACCCCATGGACAGAGGGAGAATTTACGTGGGTAGAGAGCGTCATGGTGCTATAGGCGTTGCTTGGCATGGCACAGGGAGGAAGGTGGCTACTCAAGGTGGCAGAACCTATGAGACCATGTGAGTATTGGTTGGGTTTCCTTGTAGAGATGTAACCGAGATAGAGAGCTTCACCATGGAGGTTGAGGAGTGGCGCAACAGCAATGAGAGGAGGAGCAGGACCAACAGGCTGGGCTACACTATGTTATAAAGCCCATAAGGGGTGAGAATTGAGTTTCCCCATTTTGATGGGAACAACCCAGCAGGTTGGATCTTCAAGCCTTCCCACTATTTTGAGTACTACCAAACACCACCTGCACAGAGATTATTATTGGCATCATATTACATGGAGGGAGAAGCATTAATATGGTAGCAAGATGCAACAGAGATTGGTCAGTTTAACAACTAGAAACCTTGACTAAAGCATTGTTAACTCGATTTAGACCAACAACCTATGACGATCCAATGGAAGCACTCACATAGCTCAAACAAGTTACTATGGTAGTCACTTATAGGGCTCAATTTGAAGCACTTTCAAATAGGTTGAGGGGTCTCTCATAAATACACAAGTTGAGCTATTTTCTGACTGGGCTGAAAGATGAAATTTGACTTCCCGTTCGGATGTTGAACCCACTGACCCTTAATGCTACCTTCAGCTTAGCCAAGATACAAGAGGAGTACCTAGCTAGCTTAAAGAAATCTATGAAGGGTTGGGTGGAGACGAGTATGGGTTCATCAACCTTGAGTTCCATCTCTAGGCCGATCTCTTCAGCTCAAATGATGAGAAGATAAAAGAGGGTACTACCATTGTGAGGAGAAACATAGCCCCTCCCATATTTGCCAGTCACCAAAAGTTTATTTGCTTCAATGGTGTGAGGAAGAAATGGAGGATAAGGGGGATGAAGTTTATTTCAATTCACTAGAGACGGCAGACACTCAACAAGGGGATAAAGTGGAGAAGAAACTGGAAATTTCATTTAATGCCATTACTGGTACTCCTAACCCCAAAATCATGAGGCTACATGGCTTGATTAGGGGAGAAATGGTGGTTGTCTTAGTGGATTCAGGAAGCACACAAAACTTCCTAGTTCCTTCCATTATAAAAAAGGCTAAACTCTTGGTGGATCCAACAAAGACATGGTGACCAGTGAAAGGGTCTGCCAGAAGGCACCTACAAGCTTGCAAGGTACTTAGTTTATTATTCCCTTTTATTTGTTGCTTTTGGGGGGATGTGATGCCGTGTTGGGAGTACATTGGGTAGAAACATTGGGGTGTATCACATGGGATTTTTCGAAGTTGCTTATGGGATTTCAGTGGGAAGATAGGAAGGTGGAGTTAGTGGGCCTAAAGCTTGGGAAATCATCCTTCTAGGAAGGCAAAAGGGTGATGTTAAGTAGTACGAATGACTCCAAGGGGTTTTAATTCAACTATGTGCTATGAACATTCAACCACAACAAGGCAGTGAAATAAATAATCCTTTTAACAGTAAGATAAATATGTTGCTAAAGTAGGTTAAAAGAGTTTTTGAAGAACATCTGGGGTTACCGGCCAAAAGAGCCCAGGACCATAAAGTTGTTCTTAAAGAAGGGACCCATTCTATTTCAACAAGACCTTCTAGATACCTATTTTACGAAAAAATAGAAATAGAGAGAGTTGTGATTGAGTTGCTAAAATCTGGAATGATTAGACCTAGTTCTAGCCCGTTCTTCTCACCTGTTTTTGTTGGTTAGGAAGGCTGATGGAAGTTGGCGCTTATGTGTGGACTATAGGACCTTAAATCAAGATACGGTCAAAGATAAATTTCCTATTCCAGTCATCGATGAGTTATTAGATGAGCTATATGGCTCGATTGTGTTCTCAAAGATAGATTTGAGGTCAAAATACCATCAAATCAGGGTGGTTACAGAGGATGTTCCCAAAACGGTCTTTCACACCCATGAGAGCCATTATGAGTTTTTGGTGATGCCCTTTGACCTTACCAATGCACCCTTGACATTCCAATGGTTGATGAATGAAATCTTTAAGCCATTTTTTAGGAGATTTGTTCTGGTTTTTTTTTTTTAAAGATATTCGGGTATATAGATATTGTTTAGAGGATCATTTAAGCCACCTAAAACAAGTCTTGGAAGTGTTCTCTCATAACCAGTCGTATGCTAAAATGTCAAAATGCAAGTTTGGGGTACATGAGGTGGAGTATTTGGGGCATGTAGTGTCAGGAGGAGGGGTGAAGGATGACCAAACAAGGTGGCATTGATGATAGACTGGCTAGTCCCTACAAACTTAAGGCCTTGAGGGACTTTTGGGGATTAATGGGTTATTACAGAAAATTTATGAGGAATTATGCTGTTATAGTTGCTCATCTAACAGCTCTTTTAAAGAGGAATGCATTTACATGGAGCCAAGAGGCCAATGTGGCTTTTCAACAGTTAAAAAGGGAATTTTCCTAACCACCCCCGATTTTAAAACGTCCTCATTTAACACAAACATTCATGATAGAATGTGATGCTAGCGGATGTGGTATAAGGGTAGTTCTTATGCAAGGTGGACAACCCATCTCTATTTTTAGCAAGGCCTTGAAATGGAAGGCTTTGGCTCTATCAACCTACGAAAGGGAGCTACTTGCACTAGTGACAATTGTACAAAGGTGGAGGCCCTACTTATTGGGCCAACCTTTTATTATGAAGATGGACCAGCAAGCCTTAAAATTTTGCTAGAACAGAAGGTGGGAACTACAGCATAACAGAAGTGGGTCATGAAACTCATGGGTTATGATTTTAAAATTGAGTTTAAGAGGGAGAGGGAGAATAAGGTGGCAGATGCTCTTTCTAGGAAGCATGAGAAGGCTGATGTAAAGGGGGGGGGTATGTTGGCCATTATCTCATTCCCAATAGCAAATTGGATAGAGGAACTTAAACAAAGTTACTCTTCAGCACCTGAGTTACTTGAATTGTTGAGTAAGTTCCAAGCCAAGCAGGAATTGCCAAAAGGCTACACACTACAACATGGGCTGATCCTTAAGAGGGGGAGGCTTGTGGTAAACCCTAAATATGCATTTAAAGAAAAGCTTCTACAATTTATTCATAGAAACCAACAAGCAGGCCACTGAGGGTTCCTTAAAAACCTTTCAGAGAGCTAAGCGAGATTTCTTTTGGCATGGCATGACGAAAGACATAAAAAACCTGATCAGATGCTGTGATATTTTTCAGGTTAACAAGCATCTATCCTGCAGGCCTCTTACAACCTCTCCCATCATCTCAGGGAGCCAATGTTATTTTAGTGGTGATAGATAGGCTCACAAAATATGGTCATTTCATGACCTTATCACATCCCTACACTACCACTGATGTAGCACTAGTGTTCTTAAAGGAAGTGTTCAAGCTCCATGGTTTTTCCAAGGCCATCATCTCAGATCGAGATCCCACATTTCTAAGTTCTTTTTGGAAGACACTATTTTCATTACAAGAGACTTCCTTAAACTATAGCTCGGCTTACCATCCTCAGAGTGATGGTCAAACTAAGGCCTTAAACAAGGCTATGGAGGGGTATTTGAAGTGCTACATGGGTGCTAAACCGAAGCTATGGGCTCAATGGCTTCCTCTCGCAGAATGGTGGTACAACACTTCGTAGCACATATCTGCCAAGATGTTAGCTTTCGAGGCTCTGTATGGGTATCAACCTCCCAAGCTTACTACATACGTTCCTGGTATGACCTCTAATGACATCGTAGATAATTACTCAGAAACAGGGAATAGATCAAGCAAGTTTGAAGGGAAAATCTCAACTTTGCTTAATAAAGGATGAAAACATATGCGGATCAATGAAGAACAGAAAGGGAATTCACAATAGGGGAATGGGTGTACCTTAGATTCTAACCCTATCAGCAGAAGTCTGTAACGGTGAGGCACAACCTCAAGCTCTTGCCTAGGTTCTACGGTCCCTTCAAGGTCGTCCAACGCCTTGGTGTTGTGGCCCACTGCTTGGATCTACCACTAGAGTCGAGGATACACCCCGTTTTCCATGTCTCTTGCCTTAAACGGAAGCTGGGATCTCAGGTACAAGCCCTCCCTTCGCTACCACCAGCCAATGAATCTGGCAAAGTTCAACCAGAACCTGAACCGTGCTGGATCGTCGCACCACATAGCATGGTGATAGAGCTCTTGCAGAAGTGTTGGTGAAGTGGGTTGGAGCTTCGATCGAGAACAACACTTGGAAAGTTTTGAAGAAACTCCAAGAATCTTACCCACAACTTGTGGGCAAGGTTCTTTAAGTGGGCGGGTCTGTTATGAAGCCCATGAAGATTGGGTCGAAGTTGATGGGATGATGGAGCTGAATAGAGAAGGATTTAGAAATGGGCCAAGGATCATTACTTAAACAAGCCATTTTGAAGTTAGACACGGAAGAAGATTGCAGAATAAGAAAGGGAGCAACGCTGCGTTTTGCATTTAAGTTCTAGAAGACAATTTTTATTCTTAAGTCTAGTATTTTACTATTTTACCCTTGTAATTCAGTTTTTAGATTTTCATGTGTAAGCACGTAATTGGGGGAGTTAGTTTCTTGTCTGAAAGGGTTATGAGGAGGTGGGGGAATAGGGAATATTCATTGATGAAAATTGTAAGAAGGTACTCGAGTATGGATGTTGGATGTGCCTCGAACAATACCTAGTTATCAATACAATTTCCTTGAATCCATTCTATTGTTCTTAGCCATTTATTAAACAAATTGCAAAGATCTTTACACACTCACGTGAAGGGGTTGCTGGTTCATCTTTGTGTCTCCATGAAAGGCATGACAACGTGGGAGCCTTCCGGTGGAGTGTTGCAACAGTGCACGGTAAAAGGCTGAGCAACAAAACTTGCTCTGTTTTGAAGTTGGAAAATAGTGGCTTTTGGGTGGTGCAACTGGGTGGCTAGCTATGCTAGTTTCTTCTTTTGGTAGTTGGTAGCACGTGGTGTCGTCGGAATAGTTCATAGGGAGGAACACGGTGGTGTTGGGTTGGTTTTCCACGGTTTTCGGTGTTGTCTCACAGTGCACACACTGTGCTTTGGAGGTTGACCTTGGCATGTTTTAGGTCCAATAAAATTTTTCATATCCTTAATAATATTGGATCGCGTCGTTACAATATTAATAAAAATATATTAATAAATTATTATTTTTTTATGAACCGGGTATTTCTTTATAACAAATAGTTTTGTTTCTATTTTTGAGTAAATATGTTTAGGTGAGTAAACCAGCCGAGTTCAAGCAAGTTGCGGGTTGTCAAGTCTTGTAAACTTTTGATCAAATACATGTTGAGATCAAGCTTTTCATCGAGTTGGATTTTATATTTACAAATAACTCATTTAATATTCTAGCGAGTTTGAGCTTGTTCATGAATTACTTATTTTGATAAAATAGATTCAATATTTTATATTTATCAGGATTCAAGTAATATATTTAATATTATGAACACAATCTACTCTAATTTATTTAACATTAAAACAATCTCATTATAAATATGGATATAATATTATAAAATATAAAACATATGAAGTTATTGATAGGACTGTTCACTGGGGTTTCGGACCGGGTACCTGGGTATATCCAATCCGAAACCCAGGCTAGGTTAGCCCGAGTATGATCCGGGCCGCAACTTAGATAAATCCAGGTTGTTGAAACCCGAAAATTCAGGTTTCGGATTGTTAACCAGGGTTTTTTTTTTAACAAAAGCTTATATATTATTTATTGTTTTTCAAGAAAGAAATAGTGTTGAAAAGCATTTTATTTTATCTAAAAGCCTATATTTTATAAAACTAAAAATATATCAAAATGGAAAACTAAATTTATATAAAAAAATAGCTAAAGTTGTAAGCCTATAAACAAATAATTTACTTTTTTAACTAAATGCATGTAAAAAAAAAAAAAATTCAATATTCTTTATGTAAAATCCATGCGACATAAATGATGCAATCCACTACATATTACATTGTTTAAACTAATTTGCTAAGAATATTACAAAATACATTCATTGCTTTAATCAAACTCCAATACAGAACAAATTGTCTACAAAAAACCAGAAAATTTTCCATCATGGTATTTCTCCCTAATTCTTGCAACTTCAACACACCTCTTCCATGACTTCCACGAGAAAATTGTAAAATAAAATTTAAGAAGATTTTTCCAAAACTAAATATTATCCATTCATCACCAATGCAGCTATAAAATTATTGATTACACAATAAATAGAAGTGTTGGATTTTGTCACCTGCATAGAGAAAAGGGTGGAATCTCGAAGGAGTGCTGGTGAGTGCAAGAAAATGGAAGCTCCAAATTTTCAAGTTTAGATGCCAAGTTTCAGCTTGAGATGAGATCATTATATCCTAATTTATGCACACACTGGATATAAATTTGGAGTGCTTAACTGTCAAATACACCTATCCTTGAACTTTAAGATACATACATTTCTTACTAATTGAATCTCAGTTTTCTTCTTCTATAACCTAAAGTGAGGTGTCAAGTTAGATTTAAGGAAAAAAAACAGAGAATCACAGTGGTCATGGAACTCCTAACAAACAAGATGTCTGTTCCTTGGTTTTGTTGGGCAAAAGTAAGACTTGAATTAGACCAAAGCACTACCCATATTCATGAACTCACCAAAACGACAAAACCTGCACCATCCTTTGTATAAATCATATATACCACATATTTTAATTGTCAATAAAATATAAACTGGAAACTAACTGCAAGATGGAGCCACTCTATTTACCAATGAGCTGCGACTCTAGGAAATGCCCAAGCAAAATAGATAAGAATTAGTCAAATCAGTGGATAAGTTGAGAAATAATAAAATAGAGAGATCTTTAACAGCATTAATGATAAGTAAAACTTCATACAACTA
>QEOT01004140.1:0-68770 GCA_003123785.1 Pterocarya stenoptera
GAGAAATTTTATTTTACCATGTACATATATAGTTAGTAAAAATATTTTTTCCTACATGGTAAAAAAGTAAAAAAAAAAAAATACTTCTGGGAACACCTAATGTTGTCAAGATTAGTAATTAGGCATGTACAAATAGTCTCGAGATTCTGTTTTATTGCAGTTGTGATTATAAGTGGGTAAAATGCTTGGCTAAGCATGAACCAATTTGACCCACTAATTATGAGGTCTTCATGGTCTGCCACAAACTAATTTTCAAGTACTACTTTGGCCAAATGCACAAATAATCACAATCATTATTCATCTTTTCAGACCTGTATGCCAATTATTATATCATGTAATAGCTTCTATATAGAACTTCTCATCTTTTACAGCCTGCAATCACCTCATATCCCCAAAGTCCAGACCAAGTCTTTAACCAACATACAAATTGATATTAACGGTATCATTATATTCACCAATATGTATATACATACATAAAGTTCATAGCCCAGTAGAGGATTTACATGGACAACAAGAGTTCCCAGAAGTTAATAAAACAACTTGTAAGCAAATACATCTAATTTAGTAATTCTGAAACATCTTCCTGGATGGAGTATTCTTGCAATAAAAGCTGCATGCATGCATGGAGACTTGGTCCATTACTGTAGCTGTAAGTTAGATATTTGTCTTCACCAATTGTAACTTTAGATGAAAACTATTATATTTAACTAAGCTGCAAAATTAGAAACATCAATATCAAATATTTGTATAGTCAATCTCTATCAACCTAACTAGAAAATTCCAAACTATACAAATAATTATCTATTACTATTGGTCTTGTATTTAACTCCAAATATAATAAATAACGTGATATGTGTTTGAAATTATCCATAGAAATCTGCATTTTTTCTGTGTATATCACATCTACATAAGGAAATACCTGTAGGTTTGGTTGAATTTTCCAAAAGTTTGATTAGTACTGCAGTTGGCCCAAATTATGATTTCTTCAAGAAAATAACAACTAAGCATCAGTCATAGCAGAACTTTTATAAACTACTACACTCATCTAAAATAACAAAACATTTACAGTAGAACAACAGAACATTTGTCTAAAGACTGCACCTTGAATAAGTTTGATGAATTCATATTATTCATAAAGGACCCATATCTTGTTTAGACAACAAACTAAATATATTGAAATTAACTAACAACAATATATTCCCTATGATATGCTAGCGTCATTTTTGCAATGAACTGCCTAGACACAAATACAATATTCTTATTTGCAGATAGTAGTTGTATCCAGGCCTTGTAAGTCTATTATTTCCTATATTATGTCCTAATATCACTTAAGCCACACATGAAAAATATACCATAAGATGATAGGGCAGAAAAATACCAAGTATACCTGTACATAAAGCAGCTTGTCTTTGTCCCACCTACATCTTAAATTATTAAAAGTTATGTCTCAACCTATACAATTGTATATACACTATCTTAGCCTTAACTAGTAAACTTTGATGACTATTTTCTTTAACAAACCAAGTCCCTACATCACTAGACTAACCAATATGCTCAACAAAAAGATCATACAGCTTGATGGAAGGATTTTACTTTTTACTTATCAAAAAGGTTTCTCAAAAGTTCAAAAAATTGGTACCCCCATATATAGTGATGCATATGCATCTTCCAGATCAATCTCACTACGAGACTGACTTTGTGACTCCATTTCTGTCATACGGAAAAATAATTATTTCTCAACATCTAAAAAATAGGCTCTCATAGCATCGGCGTCTCCCTTGAAAGCATCAAGTTCACTCTTTAGAGACCCCGTATCTTTCTTGCTCTTTTCATTCTCCTGGCTATTATGTTGAAACTCCCTATTCTTCAACAATGATAGAGATGGTTCGGGTATAATTAAGTGGCCTAAACCTCTCGCATAGCTGGATCGATGTCCTAACACTTCCTTTAACATAGCATTCGTTGCATCATCTATGTTTGCTTCTGGTTCCATCTCATTCAACCTTTCAATCATCATATTCTACATTATATCAACTACTTTAATATTAGCCATTGACCAATATGTTCTATAAAATGTAAAAATGCAGATAATCAAATATTTACTCACGTAGTTATTCTCAGCAGTTTCAATAATTAAATTACCTTTTTTCATAGACCAATGCACCTCTTTGAACTCCAGATTTGGAGTGTTAAGAAAGCATATTTCGAAAATTTAGTTTTCCATCAGTAAGAAAGAATACAATAGAGAAAATAAACTATTAAACTTTGTAGTAATTATTCTTTCCTCCAAGAGCCTAACAAAAGACTTCATGCCCCTTGTGTGATTCATCCTTTGATTCCCCCTATTATTTGTGTTCTTCTTTAACAGATTCTAGAATTCAAAGTAAAAATGGTTGATCACTTATTTTAGTACCAAAGGAAAAATAACAAAAACAACAACTCATATGTATAGGTAGAAAATTACATCTAAAAATCAGACCCCAGAAAATAATAGTAATTTTTTTTCCCCTTGAATTCTTCACTTCCCCATCTCTTACATAAACATTCCCAAACACTTTTCTCCACCATAGTTGTCTCACCGAAAACAGTCTCATCTTGTGTTTCATACTCTTTGTACTTGCGGTGTAGTAGGTAGTGAAAATCATTATATGTTTGGAAAAGTGTCATTGTCACAGTCTCTTGGTGGTTGCTTTTAGTCCAATCTACCATAAAGTCAGCTTAATCACAAGAGGTTAATGTGTATTAAGTATACAATTGAATGTGCACTTAATTATAAAATTTTAGTTAGAAATAAATAGTACTCGGACACAATCTATTAGCCCATCCTTCTCTTTTTTATCTACACGAGTTCAGTTTGCATATGCTATATTTGCATATAGTCTGACAATATGTATCACTCGTGCTGTAAAAACTAAGGCTTTACCACAGGATACTCCTCGTTGGCCATCCTTAATATCCAAAGATATTTTTCCACATTTATGAATTCGATCAAATTTCATGCATTTTGCTGGTTCTCGACCTCATTTCTTTATAACAACATCTATAGAACAAGACCACAATATCAATAAGTGGGTTATAAAATAATTCAAACAACTAATTGTCCCCAACATAACTACCAACAACAACCTTAAACATATGATAGAGATATTTTACCTGCAACATCCATACTCATACCAGCCTCATTAACGGGAATTGTCGATTCCTCTTGTTCAACACTTGGTGCCTGAGTGGATTCATTTGGAAATGATGGAATCTTGTCTCTTAGTGTGCCTACTTGAGACTGTCTTTTTAATTGGTCTCGAGTAGAAACTGATGCTATATACCCAACATGCCCCCTACGACCTTTATTTCTTTCTCTCATCGCATGCACCATCTTTATCTTCAAATGAAGTCTGATTTCTCCCTTGAGAGAAAAAAAGATATACGATTATGTATGTATAACAAAGATGAACAATAACTACACAAGTTTATTAAAAACAATACTTCATCACTAATGTAGCTTAATTAAGTGATACTATTATTAACTATGAAATACTATAAATTATTAGCATACAATATCAAAATTGTTCGAGAATACTAACAAATTAAAGTAGAAACTATATACACAAATATTGAAAGTGTAGCTGACCTCGTATATATAAAGTATTAGATACAAAAAATGTGTAGTCACATATATAATCAGTGGCTCTAAAGTCCATATTGAAGAAACAAAACATCATGTCTTTGCTCCCTAATGTATCACCTATAATGTAGAGAGCACATCGAGCAATGTAATTATGAATCGTAATATGGCATTATGTAGTTAGATAATTGTGTAATTATTTTATGTATATTGTAATATAATGTAACATGTGTATTTTTTCCTTTTTATAAGAGGTTTCAATAATTTTTTATTTATTTGTTAACATACTATTTTCGGCGATATTTTATCGTCGATAATAAGTTTTTAATCGCGACACAAAATTGCCGTACAAAGTATATACTGCTATATTTAATTATAGTTTGTACAATTTTGCGGCTGGACATATGATTTATTACGACAAGAAAATATCACCACAAATGTACATTATATTTGCTATCAAACATGGACGAAAATACTAGTTTATTGCAATATTAGCTACTTGTTGTAATGATATTGAGCGCCGCAAATAGTTATATTTCTTGTAGTACCATTTATGACAAGAAAATCATCTTGCGATGGAATATATATGACGGGAAAATGAGGTTATTTGTAGCATTATTTTGTTTTTGCGACACTAGACTCTGGTCGCTAATAGCTATTTTACTATTATTTGGAATGTCCTTTGCGTCAAAGTTGTCCTCCTTTAACTTCAACAATTATCATCGCAATAGAATTATTTTTTGCATTGATATTTCATTTCGATGCGACAAACTTTTTGGGACTCGGTAATATTACCAACCATCTTGATTTTCAATCGATGCTAAAACACAATTGCAATGCTTAGAATGCTTTTTACAACGATTTTGAACGCCACAAAAAAACCATCTAGATGATATTGGATATATTAATTAGGAATGTTCGTCGAGTAAGTTTCTAGTAGAGTTTAATGGAAACATATTAAGGTGTACCATGGAAAGATGTCGCAATAAAACTTTAACAACATTCCAATTAAATCTAGCATATCAAGACGAATAAGAGATGATATTTATATAGCATCTAACTTTTGTTGAACTGGATCAATGAGATTTTTAAGAGGTTGTAATAGAGAAAAACAAGGATTTGATGTTTGGTGGATTAACGTTTATGAAGCTTAGGCCTTCTTCCTTGGGTTGTAAAATGAACAAGGTTACTCGACAGGCCGCTCAAAGTCGACTCGATTAAGTTGAAATTCAACTTGAATCGAATATTAAATGGCTCATTCCCAAACAAAGAATTAGACTCATTTAATGTTTGTGAACAAACTCATATGAAGCTCAACTCATCTCGTCTTGACTCGACTCGTATATATTCATACATATATACACAATATATATATGTTGTATTATATATGTATTATGTATAGAGTCTAATAGGCTTATAGTCCACTACATATACTATATATATATAATTATATCATATAGAAGTTATTGATGAATACATATATAATTATATTATGATATTAGTTATAACTTATCTTATCAAATGTCATATAAAAATTTATGCTAATATATCAACAGTGTAACATACTCACAGTAATAGTATAACAGTATTACCTATAGTTATAACTTATCACTTATGAAGAACTATTATAGTATTACTAGTAGCTTATTACTTTATATAAGTAATATACATATTTAGTATTCATATCGGTTGTTAATAATTAATAAGCTTATGCTAGTAGACTAGTAGTAGTAGTCGTTTAGTATTAATTCTTACATATGCATTATAAATATAATGATAAATAATATTATTATTTTATGCAAATATAAGACTAGTGTAGGGTATTAATATTAAATTATGTGTACTAATTTTGTAGTCAATATATGGTATTAGTATTATAGTTTATAACTATAGTATTGTATTATGACTAAAAAATTATAATGTTTGGTAAAATATAATTTTAGACAATGTTATATATGTATACAATATAAATATATAGTTTTATACTTTATATATATATGTTAATATTTGGTATTAGTATTATAGACTATAGTATTAGATGGTGGTGTATTAATAAATATATAGTATTATTAGTATTATAGTCATTTAAAAAAAAGTATTATAGTCTAACATAAATATATAACACTACAAATTTACAAATTACACCACATAGATATGTGTGTGTGTGTGTGTGTTATTATAGGTAATATACTAATAGGCTATTAGCTTATAGAGTATTAGATAAGAAAAATCTTAGCTCTTGGATTTCGTTTATGAGATATCAACTATTCATTGAGGAGTTAACCTAGTAAATGCAGCCAACGACCATATTTTCAAGGAGTCGTGAGTACCATCTTAGTCTTAGAGAAAACAGACAGGCCTCAGAAGATGGGTCAGTAATTGTTAGCATTTATTTGTCTCAACCAACTAAATCCCTGATTTCCTGATTCGCAGTTCTCTCATTCATCGAATCGACCGTCTCTCAGTCAATTATCTAGTTTCTTTTTCAATTTTTAAGCATTTGGTTGGGAGATTTGGAACCAGCTATCGCCTTTGGTTCTCTCCTATCGTTTTATAAATTGTAGTCTTGTAGATCTAATCATCTAATATGAGTATGCCGTAGTGG
The DNA here is from genome assembly GCA_003123785.1 of Pterocarya stenoptera. NCBI lineage: Eukaryota > Viridiplantae > Streptophyta > Magnoliopsida > Fagales > Juglandaceae > Pterocarya > Pterocarya stenoptera. The sequence goes on from QEOT01004140.1 coordinate 6,228, forward strand.
TGTGACTAAGGTTGTCCATTTTGAAAATTTTGATGCCCCGCATCCTCTGTGCTGCCATATATTAACAGTCACTCCTAGCATGATTCTGTGACTCTGTCTATCACTTTGATTGATATGAAAATAGATTTTTTTATTTTGTAATGCCAGAAAATGGTCTTTTCCTATCTTGATCTTGCCATTCTTTGCACTATATTTTTCTTGCAAGCGTTTACTAGTATTCATACTTTACTTGTACCAGTTTATTATTATTCATATTGAAAATTTTGGAAAAAAACCTTGTGAAGAAAGAATATATAGATCTATGCTTGAAGCAAAATCTCTAGTCCACAGAACTGAGTTGTTCTTTATCCTCCTCCTTGATTTGCCATTTAAATTTTTGTACTATTGGTTTTAATTTTTTTTTCATTTAACTATCTGTTTCTTTGAGTTCTCTCGAATGTTGTGTATATTGTTAATTGAGATTTGTAGTTGATTAATTTCAACATCTTTGATTCTATATTTTTGTTCTTACTTGGAGCTTGTGGAGGCACATAGAGGTGCTCTGTTTTGATGAGTATCGAGTAACAACTATTTGAATTTAACATGTTTGGGATAATTAATTTTAATATTTATGGTTCTATGTTTATGTTCTTACTTGAAGTTTATAGATGTTTTTTGTTTGTGGAGGCACAAAGAGCCTAGAGGGGCTCTGTTTTGATGAATATCGAGTAACACCTATTTGAGTTTAACATGCTTTGGGTTGATTAATTTTAACATTTATGATTCTATGTTTAAGTTTGTGCTTGAAGTTTGTGGAGGTGCTTTGTTTGTGGAGGCACATAGAGGTGTTTGAAGTTTCTGTTTGACTTTGCTTCTTGAGGGCACATTGAGTCAAGGCTGTTTTGACAAGTATTGAGTCAAATTTGTTTGACTTTAATTATGTTTCAGTTGATTAATACATACTTTATGTTCTATGTTTATGTTCTTACTGAAAGTTTCTGAAGGTGCTTTGCTTCTAGAGGCACATCTAGTCAAAGATGTTTTGACAAGTATTCAGTCAAATCTGTTTGACTTTTACATGTTTCAGTTGATTAATATACACTGTATGTTTTATGTTTATGTACTTGTTGAAAGTTTCTGGAGGTGCTTTGCTCCTAGAGGCATATCGAGTCAAAGATGTTTTGGCAAGTATTGAGCCAAAGTTGTTTGACTTTAACATGTTTTATATTATTAATATAAACTATATGTTTTACGTTTACAAATGATTTATGTTAGCAAATGAATGATCATTTGAATGAACTTGATCCAGTGGAGGAGTATGAAAATGAAGACTATATTGGGATTAGCTTAGTAGAGCCAATGTCTGATGATGATAGAGACACTAAAAATAGTAAGGTTTCTGATACTGTCACCAATGAGGCCCTAACTGAAGTGCAAACCATTGCCTATGAAAGAAAAAAAAAAAAAAAAACTTTTATTGTATGCTTTTGTTGAGATTGAACGAGATAATTGCTAAACAGTCTCAATACAAATTGTGAAATACTTTTTTCAAAGCATCTCGATTGAATTCTATAACTACACTACGTAGGCACTTGCTAACTTGTTCATCATACATAGCCTCTAAGAAGATGTAGAAGGTTTTAGCAGTTGAGTTTAAAGAGCCAGACGTGGGTTCACTGTGTCAAACTTTACCTATACTTGTAATAGGGTGAGAGATCTTGCCTCTCATATGATACTTTATCATGAAAATCCATTATTTTCTGTGGAGTACGTCATGTTTAATAAGTTTATGAATGCAAATACTCCATATTGGAAAAAATAACTTGGGCTGCTGCAAAGAATGAATACATAAGAGTTAATGAAACAAAAAAGACGAAGTTAAAGGTTTTGCTTAAAACTGTTAACAAAGCTCATATCACAATTGACATGTAAACTTCTTGTCAAAAAATTTCATATATGGTAATGGAATGTCATTTTATAGATATTGTGTCAAACTTTTGTTAAAGTTTGGTGTTTCCAAGTTAGTGTATGCAGGTATATTTTCTATCATGCTTAAGTTTGTTTTCAGATATGAGATGAGATGAGTTTGAAAAAGTTAAATTGTTTATTTTATTTTGTATTGAAATTTAGAAAAGTTGTAATGATTAGGTGAGAGAATATAAGATGAATTTGAAAAAGTTGAATTGTTTATTTTATTTTGTATTGGAATTTGAAAAAGTGTAATAATGAGATTGAGATGAGATGAGAGTTTTCCGAAAACAAACAAGGCTAGTCTTAATGACCGGTTTATTATCTTATATGACAATTGATAGTTTGTATGATACTATCTCTATGATATCATTATAGATTATGACTCTGTATGATACTATCTTTATCTCAATGAGATCTACAGACTCTGATATTATCTCTGATGGTTTATTTTATTTGATTGATGGTTATATTGTGTTAGTGCATATCACATATGATATAAATTGACAATCTGAGAGGTCTATTAACTGTTATTGCAACTATTGAAAATCACCATTATGACATTAAATTTTGTTGAGGCAAATTAAATTTTGCATCCTTGTCAAACATTTATTGACAGTATTACTAAGTTAAAAGTAATTGAATAATCATGCAAGGGATTAAAAATTATCTTTTTCTTTTTTTAGTATGTATCGGTGTATGCATGTTGGTGTCATGCTGATTTTGTTGAAATTTGATGTTTTCAAATTAGTATATGTAGGTATGCATAAATGGACTTCACTACATCATGTATAGACTGTAGACTTTTTTTTTAATTTTGTTGAAGTTTGTATACATCTTTAGTGATATCGCTGATGGTTTATTTTATTTAGGGATTATTAATTTGTTATACTGTGTTAGTACATCTCAAAATATGAATGGACAATCTAAAGGCCTGTTAACTGTTATTTGGGGTATTTGTGGGCCTGTGGCCCAGGGCTGTAAATTATATTCTCAGATTCTCAACCTATCACATTTTTCATATTTACTCACATTTGAATATTCCTTAAGTAACTTTATATTTTATTGTTGATTTGTTTTATTTTAAAGTTTGTATTTATTTATACCACATTAGTCTGCATAGGTCCCATTATCAAACGGTTACTTTGCTCTTAATTCAGTACGAGACTTACAGGTTTGGGAACGAAGATAAGATATAAAAATTTTATTTTATTTTATTTTATCATTATAATTTTTTTAATTTTTTACACAAAATATAATAAATAATTTAATTTTTTTAAATTTTAAAATAATAATAATAATATTAAAAAATAATATTTTAAACTTTTATTTAAAATTAAAAATTATCATCTCGCTTTTCAAAACTAATTTAAAATGAATGAAAAAATTGCTGAACCCTCGAATGTCTTTGCGACGTTACGTCCCGAAGAAGGAATATGTACTGCTTCTATCTTTTAAGACCATGGTGACTCGAGTATGCAATAAAAATGAAAAAGCTGCAAATTAAAGATTTAGGTACGGAGTTGAAAGTCATAAAGCCTCTTTAATTACGCACTTCAATCCAATGAGATATAAAATATTTTATTGAAAATCAAATAAAATATTTTTTTAATTTAAAATTTAAAAAAATTAAATTATTTATTATATTTTATATAAAAATTTAAAAAAATTATAATAATGATATCATATAATGAAAAGTTTTACTCATTATCTCTACACTACACACGATATTTAATTTTTAATTTTTAATTTTTTTCTTTATTAAATATGCAGTATATAGATGGTGAGTAGAATAACTCAATTAGTTTAACTAAAATAAAACAATAAAAATAAAAATAAAAATAAGTCATGTCAAATTTTATAATTCAGAAATAATTAATAGTGATTAATAATTCAAGAAATAAATTAATAGTGATTAAAAAGGAAATACACGCATGCAAGTTATACATGACTCAATCAATGCGACTATGTTACGGAGCATTTTAAATCATCTGTAAATAGTAGTGAAATAATTTGTGAATGATAATGTACAGTTTATGAATAATAATGAAGTAGTTTGAAAACATCTGAAAATAATTGTGTTCTCAAACAAATACTAATCTCATCACAGTACAATATATTATATTAGAGAAATGATATGGTAACAATCGATCTATAATTTATCTACTACTTGCTCATAAAATATAATTTTTTCAAATTTCAAATACATCAAATTAAAATCAAAATCAAATAGATCAAATTTTTAAAAAATATTATTTTATTCAATTGTAATTTAAGAGTAGTAAATTAGTTGGTAGTTATCATTTTTCATTATATTATATATAAGCCGATCAAACGGACAAAATAAAACAAACAAATAATCTTCACAACCTCCTACAATTCACCATACTCGACACTCCACCTTTTTTTAAATTTTTTTTATATGAATAGTGAATAAAAAATTTGAAATAGTTTAAAAAAAATAAATTCAAAAAAAATTAAAAAATATGAAATGTAGAGTGTAAATGAATAATAGGAGGGTGTGTAGTAAAACCCTAAAACAAATGGCATCACAATTTATCGATCGACATCTACCAAAGTGTTATAAAGCAAAAGGTCAAAGGAAAAAATATATTTTTTTGGACAAAAAAAAAAAAAAAAGGAAAATATATATATTCTTCTAATAAAGTTAAAGACTCTAATTTGAAAAAAAGAAAATTCTACCAATAAAGCTAGAGACTTGGGACTCGTTGCTTTGATAGGAAGATAAGATAAGATAGTTTTATATAAATTTAATAAAATATTAATAAAATATTATTTTTTAATATTATTATTTATAATTTATAATTTTAAAAAATTATATTATTTATTATATTATTTTATATAAAAATTTAAAAAACTCGTTTCTCTATTTAAACAAGCCCTCAAATTTTATTATCAATGGAGTAAGGGTGGCTCTACTCCCACTGTTGGGAACTCCAGCCAGTTGATTTTGATTTTTTTTTGTATATATATATTTTAACATTTTAAAATATTTTATTTTAAAAAGATTTATAATATTATTAAAAAAACGATTACTTAATCGTTAAATAGGGAAAAAAAAAAAAACCGATGATAGCCCCAGTTAGAGGTACCAGCGGGATGGGCATTTTCCATGGAGTAAAGTAGCCGTAACTGCTACATCCGTGATTTAAGGAAATTACAAAAAAACTCTTTAAAAAATAAATTGAAATTATATTTTTTTAAGCTTTTGGAGAAGATCAATTATTTTAGTAGTTTTATTGTACGAAAAGATTCATATTTATTTAATTTATAAAATTTAAAATTTAATATTTATCTTAAACGTATAAAAATCTTAAAAGGGAAATGTTAAGAGCCTGTTTTGCCTTTTGGACTCTCGTTAAGTTTTCGTGAAGGTTTTTATTTTAATATTTTTTTTATTTAGTGATTAAAAAAATATTATATAATAATATTATAAATTCTTTTTCATAAAATATTTAAAAGTATTAAAAAAATAATATAAAAAAACAAATAATCTTAAAAAAAATTTTTCACATCAATTTTTTAATATTTTAAAATATTTTTTTAAAAAAATTTATAATATTATTAAATAATATTTTCTTAATCACTAAGTAAAATATAAAACTTTAAAAAAAAAAAAAACAATTGAGAAAACTTAACGGGAGTAAAACGGCCTCCTATTATTTTCCATCTTAAAATAGTTTTGCTCTTTAAATATATATTTTCGAGTTTTGTCTTTCACTCTTATCTTTTCCACCAAGAGGTAAAGAATAATACGAGTTGTTTATATTGAAATGGCGGCCTATTTCTCGATCGAGAGTTCCCCCAAGTGCTTTGCATTTTGGGTTCTGTGCATTCATGATTACGAAAAACCGTCAAAAGCAAATGGGTGATCCATATTAAACACGACCTCTGGCCTCCAACCATGAAAACTGGGAAAGATGCATGCTTGCTCCTTGCCTTGCCTCTTCGTAACTCTCGCCATTCTTAAACGAATAATCCTATAGCCACCGTAGTAGCTCCCTGCTGGAGTTACCGTTGGTTTTAATACGTGATTTTTATGGGTATTTTTTTTTTTTTATTTTTTATATAAATATTTTTAATAATTTTAAATATTTAAAAAAAATAAAAAAATTTATAATATTATTAAAAAATATTTTCTTAATTACGAAGTAAAATAAAAAAATAATTTTTTATTTTATTTTATGATTAAGGAAATATTTTTTAATAATTTTTTTTACTTCATAATTAAGAAAGTATTTTTTAATAATATTACAAAATTTTTTATTTTTTTAAAATTATTAAAAACATCTATATAAAAAAAAAATTAAAATAATATACATAAAAAAATATATACTAGAACTAGCGATAACTCCCAACCAGCGATGACTCTAGCACCCCTCTTCTCTAAAACATTTAAATTTTTAATTCATTTCAACTCATCATTATACCTTTTTTAAATTTAAATATAAAATATTATAAATAATTTAATTTTTTTAAATTTTAAAATAATTTTAATATTAAAAATTATTATTTTAATAATATTTTATCGTCTCAATTCACCTTACTGTCAAAACTCACCCTCTAACACTTTCGAGTGTCCTCTTTAAATAAGCTCATACTTCATAGTCCTTCGTATGCCTGCATGAGTTCATGTTCGGTCTCACTTCTATACTGAGAGAGAGAGAGAGAGAGAGAGAGAGGATCTAGATGGGTGTGCCGGCGTTCTATCGGTGGTTGATCAAGAAGTATCCAAAAGCTGTAGTCGAAGCCACTGAGGAGAGAGGAGTTAGCATAGATACGACCTCGCCAAACCCAAATGGCATTGAGTTTGATCATCTTTACCTCGATATGAATGGAATAATCCATCCTTGCTTCCACCCAGAGGATCATGTTTGTTCATTCTATTTTATTTTTTCATTCTATTCATCATTACATCCAGTATGTGGACATTTAGAATTTTAGATGATGTATGCCTGATATGTTTTACCATTAAAGACTTTTTGTTCATTAAAATGACAATCAGTAGTTTTAGATGGAATGTACTGTTCTAAAATATGTGTAGGGTTTTACCATTTGTCTCTGAAAATTTTCGCTCTTCAGGGTTATTGATAACTCTCTTTTTTATGTTTTTTTCATCAGCCTTGCCCTCCGAAAACATTCGAAGATGTATTCAATAACATCTTTTTATACATCGATCACCTTTTCAGCATTGTTAGACCCCGGAAGTTACTTTATATGGCCATCGGTGAGATGTTTCTAATTCGTACTCAACGTCTTCCTCCAGTTACTTTAGCTGCGTATGCTTGCTTCTTTTTTTTTCATCATATCCATAGAAACTCGGTTTGGTTTGAATCTTAGAAGTTCTTCCCAATATGGTCTGCGTAGTATTTTAATCTGACGTACTAAAATTTTCTATATATGTACGTAGATGGAGTAGCCCCTCGGGCCAAAATGAATCAACAACGATCTAGACGTTTTCGGACTGCGAAGGACAGAGAAATTGCCGTGGGTTTCCTCCCTTTCCACTTGTATGAATATGTATATTTATATACACTTTATTTTATATGTGATTGTGTTCTTTTATGTTCCTGTTGTCTATATAGGAAGCAGAGGAAGATAGACTAAGAATACAGTTTGAAATGGAAGGAAAACCTGTTCTTCCAAAACACAAATGTGAAGTTGAAGATTCAAATGTAATTACTCCAGGAACGGAATTTATGTACAAATTGTCAGAGGCCTTAAGAAGCTATATTAGTTCACGTATAAACAATGATCCAGGCTGGAAGGACATCAAGGTTTGGTCTTTGACTATATCATATAATCTCTGTTGTTGGATATGAACTTCGTTATAAGAGAAGAAACATCCAATCGAGTAGCTATGCAGTGCATTACACTTAAATTAATACATTTTATTTTGGATTGATTCTTCAAACAGGTAATACTTTCTGACGCTAATGTTCCTGGTGAGGGTGAACACAAAATCATGTCTTTTGTACGCCAACAGCGAACGCTTGCCGGGTATAATCCAGATACTAGGCACTGCATTTATGGTCTGGTATGAGAACTCTGATGCCTCTTCTTGTTGTGTGGTCGTTCAGAATTATATCTGCGTCATTGGTTTCTGCCTTTGATTCCCTTCCCCTGCATATGTTTTACCTTCCATCAACTAATTTAAGTTCAAATGAATGGTGCTGTCATCTGATATTGGCATGCAGGATGCGGATTTGATAATGCTTGCTTTAGCAACGCATGAAGTTCACTTTTCTATTCTGAGAGAGGTGAGTTATAGTCTAGCTGTTGCAAATTTAGAGACTATTCCCCTACTGATTTATTAATTGGCGTGCAAGATTGAGATGTTACAACTTCTTTATGATGCATATGTATTTGTCATATCAGTAGAATTGCTGTTAACATGTTTTGAAGTTTTTTTTTTTAACTTATTTGGTCAATTTGTGAGGTGGGTTACTGTATTGGGGCCAGAGTGACCGAATTGTTTGTAGGAGATAAGTGAACTGAAAAAGGGTAGTCAGGGAATGATAGTTATTGCATCATTTTCATGAGACCTTAATCTTCATTTTTTTGGGTTATTGGATTCAGTATGGGCAGCAACCGGTCCGTGAATCTTCTAATATGGCCAATACAAGTTCACTTTGGGTTAAAAAGCCTTATCAAGTAACTTTCATTTCCTTTCTGATTCTTGATTTAAGTTGGAAAGCTTTTATTATTATGCATAAACACTATTTTTTCTGATATATTTGCAGTTTCTACATATATGGATATTCAGAGAGTATTTGGAGCTTGACATGAAAATATCTGATGATTCTGATCCTCCTGGGAATCTAACAATTGATCTTGAGCGGATAGTTGATGATTTCATACTTATGTGCTTTCTCGTGGGAAATGATTTCCTACCACACATGCCTTCATTAGAAATTCGTGAGGTAGTAATTGCTTAGCCTGCACTAATGAAGACCTCATGAGATGCTGGGGAACCACTAATGATGAATTGAAACATATAGATTAGTGTGAAGGAAATTATTTTGTTTCTTAAATTTAGTTTGCAAAGGTATTAACAAGAAAGCTATTTTATCATGCTGTCTCTCTGTTCTTGGAAATGTTGAGTACAAGAGTAGAAATGGGAGGTATCTAGTTTTTGAAACAACTATTTTAAATTAAAATGACGATATTGATAGCTAGTTTTTCCATGCTGATGCTATTCATGAAATTATGCAAAAGAAGCAATATATTGATGCCTACAAAAACATTTAGTTAATTAATTAATTAATTTCATTTTTCTATTTTGAATAATGATAGCATTAAATGGTGAATTTATTTGTAACCTTCACCTTTAGGGAGCTCTTGATTTATTGATGGCTGTTTACAAGAAAGAGTTCAAGAACCTTGGTGGCTATCTCGTTGACATGAGTCGGGTAACATATAATAAAATCTCAATTTTTATTTTACTAGAATACTGTGGTTCTGTGAAACTTATGATTTTTCCTATTTCTATGTACAAAAGCTTGCTGAAGATAAAAGAACAGGTTATGTAAAACTATCTCGTGTTGAGAAGTTCATTCTTTTAGTTGGCTCGTATGAAGAGAGAATTTTCAAGAAAAGATCAGAATTGCGTGAGCGTCAACTTAAAAGGCTTTGCAATTATGCCAATAATGTGAGTCAATTTTTTCCTTTTAAATAAATTTCATTCAGGATTAGCATATTCGTGCATGTTGATTCAAAACTACTAACCTTGTTGATGCTAAATGGAATCCCTTTCTAGCAAGATGACTATAATGGAGGCCATATTATGGAGATTGGTACAAAGAATAGCTCTTGCATCTTTTTCAGCGAGAAAGATCCAGCTTTTAGAGATTCAGCAATGGTGTCAGAAGAAAATGTTTCATTTCCATTGGGGTCTGACGATGCTGGTTCTTCTGAAGTAAGTCATCAGTTCCACAACGCAATTTTATCTCCCAAAGGGTTGGTTTGTACTTGTTCTTTAATTTTCATAGTCAAAGGTAGTAGTTTATATCTTCATTGAAGCTGTGTGGAGCAACGTGTAGAGTTTACCCTCTATCCCTTTTAAAACAATTGAGAAACTTATTTGAAAAAACTTGTGTTTATGGATTTGATAAGACTTTTTTAGCTTAAAACTTTAGTCACAAGAAATTTTTGAAAGACAATGGTATATAATCTTTATAAACCGATAATTCATGACTTTCCTTTTTTCGTTTCTTCAACAGTTCTTTAACCTTTCTTTTCACCATTTCCCACGACCATAACTTTGAAGGTGAACAATAATGTTTAAATTGTGGATAGAAAATTATTGTTTGGAATTTATGATATTTAGCTATTTAATTTATAGATTGTTATGTTCTGATATTGTTTCAGTGTTAAGAGAAAATAAAACTTTTTTTTGTGCTTCTTCTACTTACTGGTATTCCTTATATCTCTTTGGCAATCATATATATATCTTATTTGAATATGTAGGTGCATCGTATGTTAGATACTCAGACAAATTATTTCATTCCCAGTTATATTTAATTTATTGGTCTGATTATTTAGTTTCTTAATATCTTTCCTGGTCTTGCAGATTGTTGAAAATACAAAAGAGTTGAATGCAATATTAAAATCAAATCTCTGCAAGCACAATGACCTATATAAGAAGGGAAATTGTACTGACAAAGTATGAAATCACTGCCACTCGAATGATATTTGTTTCCTTTTCTAAAGTTCCGATTGGAGATTTATGAATCTGTGTTCTTAGAGATGATTGATGGGTTCATTCTCATACCTTATATAGGTGAAGTTTGGGAATGCTGGCTGGAAACAAAGATACTACAAAGAAAAATTTTCTGCGGAAAGCTCCATGGATATTGAAAACTGGAGGAGAGAATTAGTGAGCTTTTGCTTCCATGAACTTTGTGTTGAGTTTTCAAAGGTCCCCAGAGTTTAGCTCTTTGCTCCTCAAACCAATTGAATTGGACCTTTGTTTTGCCCCCACCCAGTGCCCTCCGAAAGTAGAGTTTGTATCAGTTTAGAGATATTTAAATTAATGCACTCTTATTTTTTTTCTCACTTTGGTTTATTACATGAAGGTTGCAAATTACACTAAAGGAATATTGTGGGTTCTTGTGTATTATTATTCAGGCGTTCCATCTTGGACATGGTAAGCCAAGTCTTAAAGAACATATTACAATGCTACTTGATAATAATACAATGAATTGTACTTGTGAATGAACAAAATGTAAACTTGCTATAGGTTTTATCCATACCACTATGCACCATTAGCTTCAGATATGAAAGGACTTGCTCAAGTAAGAGTGAAGTTTGAAAAGGGTTCTCCATTAAAACCACTCGATCAGCTGTTAGCTGTCCTTCCTCTGAGGAGGTAAGTCTGCTTTTCCTTTTGATTGTTTTGTTAGTATTGGATTTTTTCTATGTTAATAATAATTGGTAACCCCAGTAATTGAAATTTTGTGCTTGTGTAGCGCTCATGCACTTCCTAAAGTATATCAGACTCTTATGACAGATAAGGAGTCGAGTATTATTGATTTGTATCCTTCTGGTGAGGCCCGAATTATAAAGTTTGTTTAATTCAATGAATTTTATCTATAAATTGATTTTTTTCCTTCTGTTTTTTCCTTAGATTTTGACATCGATACAGATGGAAAACTTTTTCAATGGCAGGTTTGCTTATGTTTCTTTTACTTATCTTAAATGCCTAATGTCCTCAAAATTTAAGCATGTTTCATTTTCTGGTTGTCATTAAGGGAATATGCAAGCTTCCTTTTATAGAGGAGGGACGCCTTCTATCTGAAACCAAAGAATTAGAGAAGAATTTGTCGGTAAACGTTTTATCACAGCTTCATGAATTGGTAATTTAGGACCTTTTGAAGGGACTTGATTTTGATAGTTGTTCAAACTTTATGTTTAAAAGGAGGCTGAATCAGAGAGGAACAGAAACAGCATTGATCAATTATATCTTGGTAGAACGCACAAGTTGGCTTCACAGATATTTTCACTCCGTCCAAATCCGAATGAAATGGTCAATATAGATACCAGTTTGAGGTTGGTGGATTAATGTGCTAGTTTACATCTTTCTCCAGCTTGGATTGTAGAGTCATAGACTGATACCGCTACATGTGTTTTTACCAACGATTGAAGAACTGTTGCCCATCTTTGGTACTTCCATGTGTTACTGCTTATGAATTTAAGGGAAGAAGTGGGTATATCATGTTTGGTTTGGACATGTAAACTCATGTTCAACTCGCTTTGTTACAGATTTTTCTTAGGCCATTTTTGTTGGCTCTTGTTTAATGTGGACCTCACCAAGTTTGGTTTATACACAATTAAGTGAAAAATTGGTAGAGCATCTATGAAGCTCTGGAAATGTGCCTTTGTTTAACATCATATTTGCTTCTTTTTTTACATTATATTACTTATGTCAGATGTACTCCCACGAGTAAATTAACTTTTTCTCTTTGCACCTGTCAGTGACGGGATTGGTGGATTTATATGTCTACGTAATCAGTATACCAACATAGAAGACGATGGTATCTTGTGAGTAAAAAAGATACGAAATGGCATTTCCCAGTAACTTTTATTCTTCTTTGTGTCTCTGATATTGCTTCAACTTGTGTTGCAGATGTGTGTGTTTTGAGATGATGGGTGGATATATGCATATTCCTTGTTCACTTCCTGGTGTTAATGTACCAGATAAGGTACTTCAGTTGAAAATCACATGCCTTTTTTGGTTCTGTGACATCATTTAGAACAATCTGCATGTAACATTGAAAGACTACAATTCATATTCATGATGAAGAAAATAATCTTGCTGGATTTAGAACAATTGGTGGATTTAGAACAATCTTGCTATTGATTACTGATAAAGAAAATAAACATGATGATGAAAAGTTAACAACCCATTCGTTGTAAAACCACAGTATTTTGTATGCAGACAATTACTGAATCTGATATCATGGATGCACAACTCTGGCATGAAGTCCAGGTTAACAGACCGACCAATAGGTACAATATAACAGTTCTTGCTTACTATTTTATTGTGCCTGTTCTTTCGGTCCTATATCTTGTAGATGCACAAGTGACTTGGATGAGACTAGTTACAGGTTGTGGCAGACATGGGGTAACAAAGAAGATAATAGTTTGAATGCTGCTTCAAGTCAGTCCCCTAAGACGAAACATGAAGGAAATGGCAGGGGTAGGAGATCTACTTCTGAATTTTTCCCTGAGATGATTTGCAAAGGTGCTGGTAAAGGATGGAGTACTGCTGGTAGAGGAAAAGTGAATGCTAGTTTCAATAGAAGTGAGCAAACTAAGAGCACACCTGCTAAAATTTCTATCAACGTGAGAGTTGTAGTACCTGGCTCAACATTTGTGGAACAGAAGTGTCCGGGGTCATGTTGGGAAGCTAGAAAGCAGCAGTACAGCCATCCTGTTCCTTTTGCTAGTAGCCTGAAACCACAGGTCAGGCCCTGCGGAACAACAGCCCAGTCGATGAACAACAATTTCTGGCGTTCTAGCAATGGCTTGACATATGACACGAACAATACATGGCGGCAGAGCATCAAATCTGGGGCTAATACCAGTAATGGCCATGGGAGGGCACAGCACGGCTCGAAAGATTCTTTGACCTACTGCTGGAAGCCAGTCGGCGGCTCAATGCAAGGCCATGGCAGAAGCAGACAAGTTCCAGATTCTTTTGGCAGGGAAACTGGCTAGCACGACTAGTTCATCCATTCATGGCCTTTACCGATCGCCTTTGGTTCTTTTAGTGCTAAATGTGTACATGTGGTATTTAGATGTTTTGAGGGGTCATTACGTGTTGTGCCAATCTGGAGTCTTTCTAGCATTTTACTCTGTTTTGATTTCAAGTATCTTTTGCGTTTCTTCTCTAACAATTATTATATGCTGCACTTCCTGTAGTAGACTTCTTATTTTGTATTAGCTAAGGGCTCATTTGGTTCTTTGACAGCACTTAGCTCAGTTTAGTTCGGTTTAGATTTAGACCTCTTGTAATATCTAAACATCCAACTCTCAAATCACTAAATTTATAACTTTTTGCAAGTTTTCATAAATACATCTAAGAGTAATGCTAGATACAAGCCTCAAATGTACAAGCCTTGTACAAGCCTTTTGTAAAAATGTGAGCCCCATAAAAAAAAGGTAAATTTTCACACTTTTTCATGGTGATATCTACTTTTTTATAAAGGGCTTGCGCGGGGCTTGCGCATATGGGGCTTGTATATATCATTTCTCTACATCTAAACACATCTTAACATCTAAATAAATCTAAACTAATCTTAAGCAGGCTCCACATAAGTCATTTTACTATCTTAACTCATTACTATTTATAGAGTTTAATTCAACTTAACATTCAAATGCAATCTTAAATGCTTGATAGAGGGTGATCCTATGCATTTCTGTTTTCATGAAAGTAAGTTTTCTACAGTCAACAAGAATGGATCTATGATATCTTACTTGAGTATTCGGCAAAGCACATGCACAAGAAAAATACGCCGGCTTGGAGATTGCTACTATCTCGCGTAAGCTTATTTGACTTGTGATTTTTCATCTTTAGAGATGTTTGTAGTTGTAGCATAAAAACGATTCAATTGGGTACATTTGCAACATACACCATGTACCAAAAGCTTGATTGCTACGTTTGGAATCACACATACCAAAAACCAAGTGGATAGATATCATGGAGATTCTCTAAGTTGGAAGAGAGTTGTCGACTGAGACCTTCAATTGCCAAAATCTCATCAATATTCATGCTTTCTAGTATTGCTGTCCTAGAAGATGACCCATGATCCGGCCTCTCTCTCAATATTTTACCTTTGACGTGCAAAAAAATGAAACATATACACATATATTTAGTGCTTAAGCCTTTTTAAGCACCCCGGCCGAATCTCCAAAATATCGAGGGAAAGCGCCCCATTATGGGAGGTGCCCCCAAACTGCCTTGGACTCATTCCCATCGAATTGTTCCCACATTGTTAGTGACAATGGGCTTAAGGTTAAAATAGAAAAAGAACCAGAGAGGTCTAATTAGTTGTTTTAAGTATTAATGCAAACATAAGGTAGGCTTGCCATAAATTCTATATTCAAGGCAGAGTGGAGGTGGGGTTTGCCACCGGAACTAGTAAACCTCATGAGGGTCGAGCTAGTAAACCTCGGTCATCAAATGGGAGTTCACATTGGTTATTAGCTACCAATTTTGAAACAACTCATTCATCACCCTCAATATGATGAAATTCTACTTCATCTGAAAATTAAATATTTGAGTGCGTCTCGGGAAATAGATCGTTAGCGTAGAATAGTAAAGTAATAGTGATAAAATTCAAGTAAATAATCTTTCCATATAATATATTATTGATTCTAAATAAGTTCATGATTCATAGATCGATCCGTGCTAGTTAAATGATGACTGCAAAATAGTTTATTTGTGTACCAAGTAATGTCTTACATCACATGTGCAATAGTTGATAAAATTTGCTAATGCAGAATAAAATGACCTGAGTTTTACAAAACTGCCTTATAATCATTTCAAAATTTTAATGCCAACTAGCACGTTTTTCCTGCATACCTCAGTCTTGATGTACCTTTCGGAAAGAGTTTCTTACACTTTAACAGGATACAATCAAGGTTGGCATACCTTTTTAGAAATAAGGATATTTCTTATTGTGTTGATCATCCTACTATTAAAATATAACTAATGACTTATTGTGACAACTTACAAGAGAATAATCATAGAGTAAATCATGTTAGCTAATTGTTTTTCCAAAGTCCTACATCCAAGCCGATATGGAGGACACACCACCTCCATGCCGATATGGACGACACACCACCTCCATGCCGATATGGACGACACACCAATTCGCAAATATAATTTTTCTTTTTTCATCCTTGCAGAAAATTTCTTTCATGAAAAGGGAGTATATAAAGCAATCCAATTTGGATTGAATGAAGCATCATGTGTCTCCTCCAGAACTTCATGAAGATTGAGCAGATATTCCTCCTCCATCAGTTTCTCTGGTCAGCGTGTTTCTCTTTGTCGGCACTAGCGAGAAATCTGTACTTGTCTGCCTACAGGTGATTATTTAATCTTCCCACTTCAGCAGATTTTGTCTCACTCCCTCCCTTGTGCTCTCTCATGTTCATCTGCAATTGTGCATCAGATTCAGAACATAGTTTGGCTGCAAGAGGAGAACAGGTGTGCTGCTGAAAAGAAATGATTACTAATGAACCCTGCCTGAAAAGATTTAAAGCATGAGAAAACCTTCAATATTAGGCTCAACTTTCTTCTCTAAACAAAACATCAACAAACCTGAAATAGATGGAAGTTAAGATAAAATATCAGAATACATGTATAAACCATGATTTACTCCTTGTAATAATCAAAAGATGCAAGAAAAGAATGTGTTTAATGATGAGGAACTCCAGAGACCGTGCATATGCAACATGTCTTTTACCTGAATGAACCACAGACCCGTGTAATATGCTCCACCATCACACAGATCAAGTAAATCATCGGTTTTCCAGTGATGGGACATGACCCCTAGGACTTGTTTGCACCAAAGGGTTCCAACCTTAGACCTGAGGGAAGCATACCCCCAAGACCAAGGCTCTTACCTCTTGAGCCAACACCTAAGGGTTGATGCAAGAAAAGAAATATAAAGAAACCTTTCAAGAGCACAAAATAAAAAAAAATAATAAAAAAAAAATAATAAAAAAAAAAAAAAAAACAACCTGAAACATAATTATGACGAATAAGGGTTTTCCAAAACATCCAATTTAGGGGATATTTTGGCCAAACTTCAGGAATTCTGGGCCCTCGTTGAGATGTGAAAACTGTATTCTGAGAAGGAATAGAAAGAGGCTGATGTTCTAGAAATACTTAAATGTATACCAGGTGAGTTGTACCGTCTTATGCTTCCCTCCTCTAAGTTACTACGTCATAATCTATACAACTGTAACCTTAAAATGCTGATACAATCAAATATGACATAATTACAAATATTACATATAAATATAGACCTATACATTTTTTGATGGATAAATATATGTATATATATAAATAAATTGTCATGGATAAATAAGTGAATGAACTTCACCAGTTCTATAACCAGCACTTCCCAAATATAAGAAGAATATGCAACACAAGGAAGACATGGAAACTGGTTGGGTAAACCAAACTGAGAGCTTTGCTTGCGCAACGGGCTTGTATTACAAGGCGACCCTTTCAGAACAGAGCAATGCCAGATCCATATTTTTATTAGCATTTCAAATGTGCATAAAACTACAACAAGAGATTATCAGTTTGTCAGAATGAATCAAAATCCCAATGCCTAATGGTGGATGCCAATTCAGCACTCTGAAAAGGTCTACCAACACCTACAATTTGAGTTTAGCGAAGCAAAACAATTGAATTTAAACATTGTTGTGCTCGAATGTCAAATTGTTGCTATTTACTATTAGATGAATCTGCAGAAAACCTGATAACCAATTGTACAGCATGAATGATGACTCAGAGCTTCAAGAATTGCCTACTTGACAAAGTAATGAATCATGGAATCATCTTCCACTATCAAATGCCAGACAACAGTTAATTTTGTGAAGTAGAACTAATTTAGCAGTAACCAGTTTTTGGCTTAACAATCAGTAGGACCCTTTTATTTCAAATGAAATGTTCCACAGAAACAATCAATTTGTTACTATTGTAATAAATCTTTTTTGATTTCTCAATAAGTTATGAGTTGTATCAAGTTCCAATTGATACAACGACTTTGAGATCAGCCACCTGATTAGAAAGCCAAATCTTTTACTTAAGTACTCCCATGTATCAGTTAAGGATACTTCCTTTTTCTTTCTTTTTTTTGATTGGCGGTGTCCAAGAACAAAGTCCCTATTAATCCCAGAGTTAAGGATACTTCCGGAGTTAAGGATACTTCCTTTTCTATACCCAACATGAGTACATACAGGACAGCTTTAGGAAAAGAAGTCACTATCTATGACTAATAAATTTCTATACCTTCTGATCACCAGTAATCTCCACAAGAGCAAAACCCATACTTGAAATGATGAAATCGGTATGCATCGCGCACTATAAGCTCCCTTGAGGTAACAAGAGAAATCAGCTTTATTACCAAGTGGCAATCATTGCACACTCGAAGATTCTTCATCACATGGATAGGCATCCAAGCAGGCAAGCTAATCAAACCAAAAGCCACAGCAAGCTTTTCACTGTGATAATCCTGAGAACGAAGAGAAGTAATTGCATTAGTGTAGCTTCCAATATCTTCTATCTTCTTCATGATCACCTCCAACATTCTGTAAATGTCCTTGATTTGTGGGTGATTAGTGTCATCAACAGTGAACACGTGTACCCTATTTTCAACCTCTATCCAGCTACAACCAGGATTCTTTCGGATTCCTTTCTCTCTCATCAGTTTTCTCACATCTGCAAGTCTGTCTAATTTTCCACAATCTGTATATGTGTTTGCTAGAAGGATGTAACTTCCAGAATCGTCCGCATCTAACTCAAGTAAGTTCTTCACTGCATATTCTGCCAATTTTGAGTCTTGATGTGTACGGCAGGCACTGAGCAGAGCCCCCCAAATAGCAACATTAGGCTTAAAAGGCATTCCATCAATCAAATTCTTGGCCTCCTCCAGTAGTCCAACCCGACCAAACAGATCCACCATACAAGCAAAATGCTCAGATGTTGGAGAGATGCCAAAATCTTCAGTCATGGAATAAAAGTAATGCTTTCCTTCTATTACAAGCCCTGAATGGCTACAACCTGATAGAACAGATACGTAGCTTATATGATCAGGTGAGCATTTCATTTTCAACATATTCTCAAAAATCTCTATTACTTTCCTACCTTGACCGTTTTGAGCATATCCTGCCATTATAGCATTCCAAGAAATCAAATTTTTCCCGTGTATGAAATCAAAAACTTTATGTGCTTCTTCAATTCGTCCACATCTTGAATACATGGTAACAACACTATTTGCAACTGAAACGTTAGAACCAAAGCCTGATTTTTTGGCTTGAGTTACAATTTGGATCCCAAGTTTTAGTGTTGCTAAATCGGCACAGGCGCTAA
Source organism: Pterocarya stenoptera (assembly GCA_003123785.1). NCBI lineage: Eukaryota > Viridiplantae > Streptophyta > Magnoliopsida > Fagales > Juglandaceae > Pterocarya > Pterocarya stenoptera. Next base: position 25,309 of record QEOT01004140.1, read on the forward strand.
TTGAAGTTGCAAAAGTGATCCAATCAGGCTTAACACCTTGCCTTCTCATCACAATATACAATTTGAGACCTTCTTCCCAAAAGCCATGTTGAGTATATGTGCCTAACATTGTATTCCATGTAATGACATTCCGCTCCGGCATTTTGTCAAAATAATTTCGAGCTTTTTCAATATTTCCCATATGAGAGAATACTGTGATCATCGCTGTCCATGATATTATGTCTTTAGTTGGCATCAATTCAAATACACAGTTTGCTTTCTGAGCATTTCCACACTTAGCATACATCGTAACAACAGCATTCCCTACAGCAACGGAGGAATCCATTCCACTCTTGATTGTACATCCATGTAGCTGTTCCCCAATTGAAGCATCCTTCTGAGCTGAACAAACGCCAAGAATTGTTGCAAAAGTAAACTCATCCAACACAACAGAAGCCTCTCTCATTTGATTAAAGAGTAGCAAAGCTTCTTCTTCAAGCCCAAACTGTGCAAATCCACTGATTAAAGAAGTCCAAGAAACCGCATTCTGTTCCGTTAAGCCATCAAATACCCGCTTTGCAAACTCCAAGCATCCACATTTTGCATACATATCAACCAAACCACTACCTACAAAAGCATCGAGATTCAGTTCCATGCGGATAACCCGAGCATGCAAATGGCTCCCCCATTCCAGATCATAGATACTTGTGCACGCACTAAGTACGCTGGCATACGTCATGGAATTTGGTCTAATACCTTGATTCCACATCTCAACAAACATACTGAGGCTCTGAACCCCAAAGCCATGTTGAGAGAAGATCGAAATCATAGTGTTCCAAGACACACAGTCACGTTCAGGCATCTGGTCAAACAAACCAAGAGCACTTCCAACCCCGTGCAGTTTAGAGTAACCGTAGATCATACTGTTCCAACAAAACAAGCTCGGGTTTGGGATCCTTAAAAACACTCTCTCAGCATAGTTCACTTTTCCAGACTTGATATACATGTCCATTATTGAATTCTGAATAGCCATATATGCATCGCTTCCAAAATCAAGCTTCTCCACAAGACCATGCAATTGAAGAGCCAACTTTGTGTAGCCAAGATTACCGCATGCCTTCATTGCACAAGTAGAGGAAAATGGGTCATCAGCATAGTTTCCATTTCGTACCATCAAAGAAAACATATTTACAGTATTCTCCGGTTGTTTATTATGGAAATAGCCCGACATCATCGCAGTCCAAGAAACAGAGTCTCTTTCAGGCATTTCCCCGAACAGCTTCTCCGCTTCACTAATCCGACCCGACTCCACCAGACCAGTAATCATCGTATTCCAACTAAAAACATTATGATTCTCGATACTGTTAAATACCCGACAAGCGTCGTTGATCAAATTGCAATTGGAGTACAGGTGCAAGAGATGGTTCTGGAGGAAAATGGAGGAGTCTAGACCAGTGGAGATGAGCTGAGCATGAAGCTTTTGGGCAATGGGTGTGGACTTAAGGTACCTACAGGCTTTCATGGCTTCATAGAATTTCTGGGATAGTTCCATGTAAGATAGTTGCGTTGAAGGATCGTGATAGAGAACGAGTTTTGCAGAGAGGTTTTGATGTTGGGACGAGATATGGCGTACGAGTTGCCGCGAGAGTTGCCGGAGATAATGTTGTAGACTGAGGATCATTTGGGAGTGAGGAACTGGCTCTGAGATCTCATTTGATTGTTAAGCTTCACTGCTTTCGGATGGTTAGTCTAGATCATCTTGTAGCTGCCGTAGAGATTTTTTTTTTTTTTTTCTTGAGGAAACTGAAGAACAATTGGAATCGCCTTCCTGGAATGGATAATGAAGTTAGGAATCTAGCATCCATCATAAGTCTCAATAAAAGGAGAAGAATGAAAAGAAAAAAGAACATTTCGACAACCTCACTCACAGGGCCGGGTCTGAGCTTATTCAATATCCGGCACAAAATATTACCATCAAACACATTCACAAAATGGTTAAAGATGACTTTATACATTATTATGGGTTTCCGCAGGCAATGACAAATGAACCAAAATGCATGCTTTTTCAGTCCCCAAAAGCCTCATTAAAATTGCCATCCATTCTCAGGCCAACAAGCTGACAAATGAACCAATGTGCTACCTCTTTATTATCAGTGACTACAAATGCACTTCTTATGAATAAAGATGCACAAATAAAGTCAGGTTTCAGTCTACACATTCTCACTAAAATAAGACTACTGCTTAAATTTTTGAAAAGAGTTTTTCTACAGATCAACCATTGTTCATGGCTGATCTATAGCACACCTTACGAGTCTTTAAAAAAAAAAAACGTGTGTTTCAGAAAAATCCCCTCCCCATAGCTCACGCGTAGCAGCACCCCCTCCCCCCTACCTGATTCCCTCTCTCAGCTCACCCAGCCCCGCCATGCCCCACTTGTAGTACCACCGGCCACCACCATTGGCTCCCCCTCACGCCGACCACCTCCAGCCAGCTTCAAGCCTCCACAGCAACCCCCACACGCAACCCCCTCTCCCAACCCGAAGTGGGTTCTCTTACACGGTTTCTCCCTCCCGCCGCTGCTACCACTACCGTCGTCAGCCTCTAGCCCCACCGTCAAGACTCGAGCACCACCGAGCCCTTGACCTCCCCCCTAGCCACCGTCGAGCTTCCATAGCACGGCAGCCCTCTCCATTTCTTTCCTAAAATGGGTTTCACCCATACATGGGTTCTCCACCTTAGCCCGCTGTATGCCGCCACTGAATCCAACTGCCACCTCGAGCCTCCCCTTGCCACCATCGACCTACCCCAGCCACCCATAGCCCCGATCTGCCCCTCACTCTCACATGGGTTTCTCCACCCATTGGCCTAAATCCGCCGCCCTCCAACCATCATGCCACCTCCCCCTCAGTTCCACCGCACCTCCCTTAGCCTTCCATGCTCAGCCATGCCTCCCATTTGGCCTAGATTCGTGACGTGGGGGTGGGGGAGAGGATGGCGACCAGGGGTCGGGGTGGGGGGGAGGGAGGAGAGCTGGACGACGCGGGGAGGGATGAACAAATTTTTTTCAAAATGGGTTGTCTGCTGTGAACTAAGAAAGGGAAAAAAATTCTTCTGTCGACACGTAAGGTGTGCAATGGATGCAGCCAAACAGTGGCTGATACTAAGATTTTTCTTTTGAAAAAGAAGCAGAAAAAGAACTATCAAAAAGATAAAAAGGCAATCAATAAAGGTAGGTCTTTGAAGGCAAATTTTCCTACTTTCCCAACTTTGAAGGCAAAAATATCACAAAATTTAATAGCACTGCAAGATTATAGAGACTCAGGTGATTTTCTTCCTATCCCTGAAGAAAGATTTCGTACATTGAAAACTTGACCATAATTTGTAAAATATTCTAAGGTAAAAACGTGGACTGAATTGGACTACAGACAAAGAGCATTGGCATTGGTCTAGACAAATGCCTTTTCATCTTTAAATTTAGCTAATATCATTCACATTTGGCCCATATTGAATTAGTCAAACTGATTTCATCTAAAATATGATCTACAATAATTCTATCATTCTTTTCAAATATGAAAAATACTATAGCAAGTCTAAATGTATTTTTTTATTATATTTTGAGATTTTTATGGATTTTACATATGGGATTTTTATGGATTTTACACATATGAGATAATGCACAATTATGTACATATGAGATTATTATATTATAGATTTTTGGATTGTAAAAATGAAAGTGAATATGATTGATGGAGGTTATTGAAGATTAAGAAAATAAAATTAAAAAGTAATTAAAAAATAAAAATTAATTAAAGAAATATAAATAATAAAAAATAATAATATTTTATTATTATAGAGAATGTGATGACTAATTTAATGTAGATTTGAAGTGTTAAGTGATTAACTAAAAAATTAAAAAGTTACATATTCTTCAAATTTTGAAGATTGGAATGACCAATCCAATGCCAATGCTCTAAGAGCATTAGCATTGGCTTGGCCAAATGTATCTTCAAAATTTAGCCAATATCATACTTTTTTACATTTGTCTATTCCATCTAAATTCAATCCCTACATTGAATTAGCCAATCAGCAAGTAATAAAGTCAACACAATTATTCAAGTAGGGGCGACAACAAAAGAGTAAGCAAGAATGAGATGACACAAGAAATTACATATTACATATTGGGATGCAGCAAATTCATAAACAGTCAGCAAAAAAAAAAAAAAAGGAAAGAGTCAGGACCCACAAAAGCCATATAAAATTAATCTCATCAGTGATTAACGACTTTCATATATATATATATATATATAGTTGACTCTTCTAATATTTTTTATCTACACCAAAATACAAGTTGAAGTCAGCTGAGTCCACTATGCAATCATCATTCATACATCTAAAGTCCATTATCCACGTATGCTGTAATATAACTGGAGGTGCTATCACAAATTGGTAATCATCGCCATAAGAGCAACCAATTATATGTTTTTTACCCAAGTAAGAACTACTTTATTTAATACATAAGTAGATTCATCTCATTAAAATGATATTTTTATGACCCAAGTAGGACATTTTTAGTTCCATGGTGTGTGGTCACATAACTTTTTGTCTTCCTCTCAATCTTCCTTAAAACTGTTATGAACCCAATTAGCTTACTTGCTCATTTCTACAAACATTACCGGTGCATTCTATCATTCATTCCACGCATCACCATTTCCATTTTACACCAGCCCACTTACAACAGAGGAGAATCACAAGGATTCATTACAAGACAAAAGAGACTTCATTATAAAAACACACTAGGATTTCAATCCCAAAATCACTTGTAATCTGCTACCGAGAGCTTAAAAAAAATTGAGAAGAAATTCATAAGAAAAAAACCATGGGTAGCAAAAACATCTGCACTTACAAAAAGTCGAGAAGAAATTCAATCCCAAAATCCCTTCATTACAGATCGGGAGTGGGAGTGAGAGAGAGAGAGAGAGGTCATGGAGGGGCGCAGCCGTGGGTCTTGGAGTTTCTGCGAATTGAGAGTGGGAGTGAGAGAGAGAGAGAGCCAGAGAGAAAGTGGAGAGAGTGTTACGGGTGATAAATATTGTTAGACCCCTACGTAAAATTGCCTCCAAAGTTGCCGCACATGTCCTAGCCATGTCCGGGACATGCCCCTTGATCATGCCATGAGCATGCCTTGGCCCGTGTCTTATCACACAAGGGGCGCCCAGCATGCTCATGGACCGGTCACATGCATGCCTTAACACGCACAGGGCGCCCAGTATGCAAGCCGTGCGCGCGCCACGCCTTGACCCAGCGAGGTTAGTGGCTTTGAGCGGGCCAACGCATGGCCATGCGCATGCCCCTACGCCGCGTGGCCCTACGCATGCTCGCAGGCCGCATGGCCTTGCGCAGGCACACAGGCCGCATGGCCTAGCGCGCCCCTGCAGGCCGCATGGCCCTACGCAGGCACGCAGGCCGCATGGCCCAGCTCGCCCCTGCAAGCCGCATGGCCCTGCACAACCCCTCAGGCCGCATGGCCCCGCACGCCCCTGCAGGCCGCATGGCCCTACGCACGCATGCCACCCGCATGGCCCTGCGCCCCCATCCTGGCCGCATGGCCATGCGCACAGCTACGCGCATGCCCACCAGGCGCACGCCCAGCCAGCGCAAGCCCATGCGTGCGCCCATGCAGCACATGCAGCCGACCATGCCTCCAGCCGCATGGCCCTTCTACCGCACACCAGCGAGGCCAGTGGCATGCCTTCTAGGCATGCCATCCAGCGCACGGCTCCAACCCGTGCCATGCAGAGCAGGCCAGTGGCATGCCCACCAGGCATGCCATCCAGTGCACGGCTCCAACCCGTGCCATGCAGAGCAGGCCAGTGGCATGCCCACCAGGCATGCCATCCAGTGCACAGCTCCAGCCCGTGCCATGCAGAGCAGGCCAGTGGCATGCCCACCATGCATGTCATCCAGCGCATGGCCCCAGCCCATGCCTTGCAGCAGGCTCACATGGCTAGCCACTATCAGCAGGCTGAACATGGCACCATGCCATGCCCACCAGCCGGCCCATGCATGGCACCATGCCATGCACCACAGCTAGCCATGCCGAGCCACTTAGCTATGGACTAGACCGAGGACCACCATGCACTATCCTAGCTGCACCCTTGGCTTATGCACGCCACGGCCATGTGGTCCATGCCATTATCCTTATTTATTTTATTTCTTTTATTGCAAATGGGCCTTTTGAGGGTTTCCAAGTTGTAACCTTATAAATAGGACCCTTAGTTATTTCTTTCACATCTTTTAACAATTTTCCTTTGTGGACAACTTTATTCTTGAGATCATTTTCGATGCCTAGCACTTGGGTTCTTTGGGGTGCAATTCGTGAAGCCCTAAGGAGAGAATCACACTTTACAATTCGTGAATAAGTGTGATTCAATTTATCAATCCTATGAGTATTTTCTATTCCATCTCTTGTCTGTCTTCCATTGATTCTCTATTGATCTTGTTATTTTGTATTCATTGTTCATACTTTGTTCATAAGTGTTCTTGAGTGATTCGGCCAACAAGTGAGTTCCCTAGTCCATTTGATTTTCCTTTCCCCAACATACTCGACCAACTCTTGTTGCCCTACTTGCCATATTCGGCCATCAACTCCCAAAAATACCCTCCATCCAATCCATTGCCTCTATAGCCGAGATACACTTTCCATACTAGTCATATTCAAATTTCGGCTATCCTAGCCTTATTTGAATTAGTCTAGCCGCCATTCCACTTGCCATACAGTTTCCACATTGGAAACCCTAGTTGACCCAATCAATTCCCTTGGCCGGCCATCAACCCAATCGTAGACACATCCCAAGTTTTTAGGAAACTTTCCTAAAAACTCTCACTGGCCCATTCGGCCAAGCCTTGGCCGCCCCCCACTTTTGCCTTAGCTCCAAACCCTAATCATCTCATCTCCCAAACCCTAGCCGTCCATCTCATCAAGCCAAGCCCTAACCCTAATCCAAGTGGCGCCAACCCTAGCTCACCCTAGTGCCGAGCACCTCTCACCATTGTTGCTCCAACACTTAGCCAATTTTTCACTTCCATACACTTCCTACTAGCCTAAACACTAACATCACCTTGCCCATATTGCCACCATAGCCAACCTTGGGCGTGAACCAAGTAAATGAAGGACTTGAAGTCAATCAACCAAAGGAGCTCATAGCCGAGGAGGACTTAGTATTTAGGGACTTGACCGGAGTCCCTAACAAATATTCCCGCGTTTCCGTTCTCGCGTGTGCAGTTGGATTGAGAAATTAATATTTTGAAGTTTGCTGAATTAATTATGGTTCTTTATTTTTGGACAAGAGCTGCACTACTGTACCGCTGCAGTGATCGACAGTGTAAAAATTATGTTTTTTTTTAATTTAATTTTTTATTCACATTTTTTTATTATTTTTAAATATTTTTTAGAAATATAAAAAATATATTAATATATTAAAAATTATTTTCTTAATTATTAAGTAAAAAAAGAAAAAAGAAAAAATGCATTGAGTCGGTCAAATGGAGCGGTATGAAGTGGGCAGTAGAGTAGTTTTATTCTTTGGTCAATTAGTGTAGCAGAAATTCAAACTGTTTTAGAGATGTCCAATTCAATGTGGGGTCTTTTTTATACAAATTATCTGAATTTGCCACTCTAGGTAGCTAAATTTTACCTAGGATGCTTGCTCTCTCGAATTCACTTAAGGCATGCTAGAAAATGGATTTCCTAAAGAGACTTTAGGGGACACAAATTAAATTTCTAACCCTTTTGTTATTGAATCTGTTCGTTTTGGAGAAACAAAGCTGTGCGTCTTGTGTTTTCTTCTTGAATCATTTTATCAATTGTTCCTTTCTGTTGAGGTTGTTTCGCAGTAAGGTGCTGACTCAATTGTAAAAGGGGGTGAGGTGAGAAGGAAAAGAGGTTCTGAAATTCTGATTGAGGTACGCCCTCTATACATTCACAAGCATATGAATCTTATGAGTCTATTTCCATCGGAATCCTCTTGTGTCTATTATTCTGCATTTTCTCTGTTACATTAAGCAAGGGATTCATAATAGAGGGAGGTTAGTACGGGTGAGGAAAAGGAAGGCGATCTTGGAGAGGCGGTTGAGAGGAGAGAGAGAGAGAGAGAGAGAGAGAGAGAGTGTGTGTGTGTGAAAATCGGATGAGCTGTCTTGCCATTGAGTATTAAAAACATTTAAGACGGTCTCGATTATTTTTACAGATAAGATGAATTGAGATAAAAGTTGAAAATCGAATAAAATATTGTTAAAATATATTTTTTTAATATATATATTTATATATTCTGTGAATAAAAGAGCCTATGTTGTAATCTACAGTATTTTTTCTCCAAATTTTGTTTTCCCATTTTGTCCCTCTTTTTTCTCCAAATTTTGCTTTTCCATTTGTCTCTCTTTATTCTCGCTTTTTCCTTTTTGTCCTTATCATTGCTTTTCTTTTATTTGAAAATTTACATTTTTGTCCTTTAATTTATTGATAGATTTACATATTTGACCATGTTTACCTGTTTCTAGCATTTGTGTAATCGTGGATGAACAGTAGTTTTTTTCAAATTTTGTTTTCAATTTTATCCCTATGCATTTATCATTTTTGCATTTTGTTCTTATTATTGGTTTTGTTTGTTCTTTAAAATTACATCTTTACCCCTATTTAATTACTTTCTAACGGAGTTTATCTTTTGAAGACGAAATTGTGATTCCTTTTTTACGCAGATCAAATAATTTTAATAAAACATAATATATGATCTACTTGTTGCTTCTTTTGCTAAACTATTAGTCTTATGCTTAGTACTCCACAAATAGAATGTAATTATTATGCATCTTCATATACAATCTTTACTTATTGCTTAAACATAAAATTCTCACAATAATTTTTTCTCAACTACCAAAACGTACCTTAATTTTCACAATATATATAACTAGTATATATATATAATGAACTTTAACGCTTGGCCTGTTTTACAAAAGGTTTGTTTCTTCATCAAAGGCTTGTCTTATGATAGCTACAGAGCTAGCTAATGATGATTTATTGGGTTGGATTTTGTCATATATCTTCAATTGATGACTGCATCATCGTCATCGTCATCGTCATCGTCCTCTCGCTGATCTACGGAGTAATTATAACTATCTGCAGGTTCTTGAAGGTGTGGCGCTTGATGATCAGGTCCATTGGAATTCGGCGGGGACAAGGCATGTAAGATTTCGAATATCAGAATGGATAAATCGAGGAGGTGGTCACAGACAGTTTGGAACGAGTCACAAAAGACTCCGAATGCTAGCTGCGATGGATATACGATGAAGAAACTCAAAAATCCGCTGATGATATGAGACAACGTGTAAAACCCCTGGGAAGAATTGGAGTAGACATGAAATCAAAATGAACCATCCAAAGGGAGGAACCAGAATCAATAGCAGTAAACCTTGGGCCAGGACACCCGACATGTGACAAATAAATTTGATGAGAGGGAGGTAGTTTGTATAATTTGGAATTGGTCGGATTATCATGCAGAATGTTTTGACGTGAACATATGTCGCTACATGATTGCACCGTGTTTCTCGAATGGACAATTATGTTGTAAGTCTTGACACTTCACTTGGAGAAGGCTAGCCATCACTGGAATCAGAAACTGGGCACTGAGTCGGAATTCCGTGTGAAAACCATTCAGTTCCTGCTCACTTACACAACCAGAAAAAGAAAATGGAAATTTTAGTAATTAATTTTCAAGTTAATATTCATCAACATGAATTTTTCAGTTTATTTAGAAAGCAAGAGAATCATAGCATGATAACAACTAACAAGTACGAATTTAAAAATTGATTTGTTCTGAAAAAGAAAAGAAAACTGACAATATTTTCGTTATTGGATACAGCGTACGTACGTAGGCGTGATCTATATATGATATGACAAATTCTAAGGACAGGACCAATATAGTCTGCAGAAAGGCCGGGAAAGTTCTGAAATCGTACTCCGTTGAATTTTATAGAGGTAAAGGAGTGTTGTACTGGTTACTGGTTTGAGTCTCCTAATTTTAAAGCGTTAGAAGCCTCTAACTCACTCTTCGACGGCATGAGGAGCCCACAAATTAGTGCCCTTTAGTCTACGTACGTACTTAAAAACGGAGAGCTGGAGTTGGAACTAGCGGAGCCCCTTCCCACAAAGGATAGACTTGAACGGTGGAAGAGATGGCCAAACTAAATTAAAACTTGTAAAAACCAAGAAACTTATACCAACCTTTGAATACCAACACTGCCCAAATCGGTGCCAATATCCATTTCTCTCTCCGTGTCTCTCTCTTTGAGGAAGTTTGTTCACAAGAATTCCCATGTCTTTGCTTTTAAGGTTGTTTGTATTGTTTTGTGAATTGACAAAAAGGGCAGGAAATAATATTTTCATTCAAAATAATTAGTAATAAATAAACAGTTTTCTTATAGTGTGAAATTAATTGAGAAAGTCTAATAGGCACCTTCTAGGAAGTTTCCTGTGTTAAAGTAACAATCCACGTAAAGTAACAATCCACTTATGACCGAACTTAAAGCTTCGTTTGGATCTCCAACTCATCTCAACTCATTAACAATTTTAATATTAAAAAATAATATTATAACAATATTTTATCATCTCAACTCAACTCACTTCAACATCTAAACACACCGGCTCACTTGAATAGTGAAATTGTCTTATCTTCTCATTATAAGTTTTTCAAATTACTATACAAAATATAATAAACAATTCAACTTTTTCAAATTCTAAAATAATAATAATATTAAAAAATAATATTCTAATAATATTTTATTTTATTTTTAACTTTCATCTAAAACTATCTCATATAATCTCACTATCTAAACCGCACCTTAGTTTAATTTGCAAAGTTGTTTTTCCAAGTCTTCACGACTATAAGAAAACTACATATTTGTTATCAATTATTTCATGTCAAAATGATTCTTTTTTAATATTAAAATAAGTCTATTATTATCACAAATAGTCATTTTTTAACAATTATTTCGTCATTAAAGTTTATTTTTCTTGAAGCGAGTTCTGAGTTATTTTGATGCATGTACATATATGCATGTGGCATACCATGCTTTTCATTGGCTTTTATTTATTTATCTGGCTTGAGAAATGATAAAACAACTACCCCTTACAATTTTTCTAAAACCTTTCAATAAAGTAACATTATTTTGAAATATTTATTTTAGTTTTGATTTTGATTTAATGTATTTAAAATTTTAAAAAAATATTATTTTATTGATAAGTTGCAAATAAGGTGTAGTTGAGTTGTAAAGTTGTCAACTTATCATTGCTCATCTGGCTCTTAGGCTATTCACATTGAAATATTTTTTTTTTTATTATTCATTATTCACCACTCATATCGATTCTATAAAAAACATCTTCATATTTTATGAAAATTATTTTCTCACCTTATAAAAAAAATTATAAATATAAAGTGTGAGGGTAAATAATATTTTATGCATAATAAATCCATCTACGTTATGCATACTTTTCAGCTACTCCCTCCGTCTGGCTTGTGGAATTTTAACATGGTCATGCCACTTTGTCATTTTCTTTTCCGTCGCAAACGACGCAGATGGGTCACGCTTGTCATGCGTGATGTGTATCATCAAAACTGTTGCGATATATAAATATATATATATATATATCTCTATCTGTCTTATATCAAATGGATTTGATTGGTATAACTAGTTTTACTTTTTTCCGTCTCTATCACTTTCTTGCAACTAAGATTTCGTTTATTTTTACAGATGAGATGAGATTTTTTGAGATATGTATGAATAGTATTGAGATATGTTGAGATGAGATGAGATAAGATGAGATATGTGTTTGTTTATAGAGATGAGATGAGATTAGTTTGATTTTTTTTAAAGTATTTATTATGATGGGACCCACAACATAATTACATTATTTTATTATCTTGATACTGTGTGAAAGTGGTGCTGCTAGTGCAGGATCGCAACACGTGGTGCTACTGAAGGAAATATTTATACGAAAAAAAACAACACCTCGCTGTTAACAACAGCGCCACCCCTATGCAACTGCACTTCCAGCAGCATGCATACGTTGCACCTCCACAGCATCACAGTGAGCATCCACTCAGCCACGCTGTGAGCATCCACTCAGTCTCACCACAACCATGGACGCACTGCTACAACTCACCCACGCCGCATGCCCAGCAGCACATTGCAACCACAACCTGCACCACTACCTCCGTCTCCTCCGAAAAAACACAAAATACACAGCCACCAGCCATGTATGCTGCACCACCCAGCACCACCACCATGCACTGCAACTCAACCTCTCCGTCACCCAAGACCAGCAATTGCATCTGCAAGCCAGCCTGCAGCTTCCCACCGTCCGAAGTTTCCTCCTCCTCCTCCTCTGTTTTTCTACACCGAAACAGAGCAATTAAGCCTCCGCACGTCTCCTCCTCCTTGGACTGCCTCCATCCTTGCACCGTTGCGGAGCCATGAAGTCGAAGCTCAGAACCATCACCACTACCTCTGTCTCCCCCTCTCACTCAAAACTCTCTTCCCTGCCTCACGGTTGCAGTTTCTCGACTCCATCTATCTCTCCCATTAGAGCTGGCCTCACACACATAAATGAAGAAGCTTGGAAGGAAGAAGACGAAATCAGAAAAAAATAAAAAAGGAAGAAGAAGAAAATGATTTAGCAGCGATGCAGGGAACAAACGAAAAAAAAAAAAGAAGAGAATGAGAGACGGGATCACGCGGAAGACTGGGCAAAAATGCAAAAGTGATGCGGTTTTAACATCAGGGTTTTTATTTGCACAGATCATCTCAAAGAACTGAGGATTTATGTTGTCCAGTGCAACGCGAGAGAGACGAGAGAGATGAGTCAGACGTTGGTCCATCTTTCTGTCAGTGCTTTAAGATGAACAGCACAGAATAAAGTTGAAATCGAGTGAGATGAAAACCGTGAGTGTGAAACTCTGTTTGTTTTGACAAAACCTTTGAAAGTACGAAAACTCTGAGAAGTTTTTCAAGTTTCCGGTTTTAGTCCGGAAAACAAACGAGCCCTAAAATAGCCACTGGCCACCCACTACTTTATTCCCTACTTTGAACATAGCCACCACCAACACCTACATTTAAGTACCAATATCCATAATTATATAGTGTAATTCATTTTAATTAAATTTACTTATTTGTATTATATTACTTAACAGCCTCACCAAAAAAAAAAAAAAAAACCCTTCCATAAACCTAAGGAATCAGTATTTTTATTATATAACGATGATCAAACCTCTTCCAAACATGACCATTGGCTGCATTAATAATATCAGAAACCAAACTCCTAGCCTAAAAAAGTTGAAAAAAAAAAAAACAGAAACTATATTTTAAAAAAGAATCTCTAATTATCTAAATTACTTATTAATTATAAGCATAACACGATTAGATCGAACTCTAATATTGAAGATCAGAGTTCTAGCAACACAAAGCGACATATTAGGCATTTTCGCTCAACCGATCAAGAGCAAATTAACGTTAAGCACTTGTAAACAGGTTATTTGATGTCCCTCTTGACCGAGAGCAAGAGTTGAGCAACTTGTGGTTAAGCTAATTCTACACATAATTGTTAATGTTGTATTTCACAACCTGAGCAACTTTGCGATGAGTTCATCCACTCCTGCGAATATAGGAAATGAGGGTTCGGGTGCTAGAGATACCTTCGATGCCTAAGTTAGCTAGGATTCTCGTCTACGATTTAAGGGAGCTCAAATGAAAGTGTTTAGAGAGTTTTCCACCCCCGTGAGAGAGGTATATATAGGGGTGTAACCGGTCCGGTTCGGTCTTGTTTTTGGACAAATTTTGAAACCGAAACGGTATACACCGGTTTTGCATTTTCAAGAATTGATACTGTACCAATTACACTCCTAAACCGATAATTCCAGTTTTACTAGTTCTGGTCTAGTTCGGTCTCTTTTTTCAATTTTAATCAAGTGCCAATGTGTCATAAAAGAATCTGTTATTAAAAAAAAAAAAAAAAACTGCTATAAAAAATATTTGTTGTATAAAAAAAATCTGTTGTATAAAAAAATTTGCTATAAAAAAATCTGCTATAAAAAACAGAAAATGAAAATCTCTGTTAAAAAAAAATCAACTATAAAATAAAATCAGCTATAAAAAAATCTACTATAAATCAAGCAAGTCTGGAAGTCCATATTAAAAACTAGTAGCTAGTCTTGATCCACCAATGTCGCGTGAGCTGGCCCGTCTGGCTTGACCCAACACTAGAAACAGCCTCCCTGGCACTAATAATCTTATGCAATTTTATTCTATTTTTAAATCTCCTGTCCTTTAAGCTCCTCGATCTATGTTTTTGCTAGGTACAAGGGGTACTGCACACCAAATCATGGATTTTTTTTATTAAAAAGAAAAATGAAAGAAAAAAAATTTTAAAATTTTTTTATTTTATGAAAATCATTTATATCTTCAATTTGCATCGTTTTATTAAACGAATATCTTACATGTCAGCATCGTGCACGGTTTGATGGTCGAACCTGCTTACCAGAAAACTTTTCTTTTTAAAAAGGATAGTGCTAGCAAGTCCACTAGTACAAGTTTTACTTTACTCTTATTTTATTTTATTTTTATTTTTTAACATATTTAAATATTTTTAAAAAATTAAAATATATATCAATACATTAAAAATTACTTTCTTAACTATTAAGTAGAAAAAAAAATTTTAAACCGGTCAAAATAAAAAGACAAACTCATAAGTATTTAATAAATATCATTCCACCTTGCACCTTCTGGATCAGACGTGCTAATGGCTCAACAAAGTGAAAGACCCGATTTGGACAACTCAGAATTTTTAATGGTGCCATTTCTTCATCAAATCATGATTTGGACAACTCAGAATTTTAAGACCCGATTTGGATACATAAAATTATCTTATTTCATTTCATCATTATAATTTTTTTAAATTTTAATATAAAATATAATAAATAATTTAATTTTTTTAAATCTTAAAATAAAATTTATATTAAAAAATTATATTTTAATAATATTTTATTTTATTTTTATTAAAATATCTCATCTTATAACCATAGGAGAGTTTAAGGTCTAATCTTGAAAGGATCATATGCCGATTCTTATATTATTTTTTAATGATGTTTACAAAGCCGACAAGTTACAGCTATTACAGCTAAATGTTTAACTTTTTGATACTTAGCCTGCTCTTGGAAAATGTGTGGCACCAGTAGCGTACGTGCCGATCATGTTGACGAAATTTGTAGAAGACATTAATTTGGATTTAAATATTGGAGATTGCGGATATCTAGGGCGGTAATCCAGCCGAGTTGAATCGATCTTTAATTTTTTAAATTGGATATTTTTATTTATTCTTTTGTACGAATTCAACTCGATAAATTAAATTTTTAAGGACAATGCTACAGTCCCGTTGAGAGTTCCGGCGGGGTGTACCATTTGTTTTTCAAGTATTTTTTTAAGTTATTTTTTATATAGATTTTTAAATATTTTTAAAAAATCAAATAAATTTAAAATATTATTAAAAAATATTTTTTTAATTAGAAAGTAAAAAACAATTATTAAAAAATACTTCCTTAATTATAAAATTTATGATTTTTTATTAAGGAAGTATTTTTTAATAATATTATAAATTTTTTATTTTTTTAAATATTTAAAATTATTAAAATAATTTCTATATAAAAAAAAACTTAAAGAAACACATCAAAAAACAATATTAGACCTAACGGGAGGCCCCAATGAGGCGTCTAGCATTATTCAATTTCTAATTTAAATTCAAGCTCAAGCTCGGCTAAAATACGAGCTCTTTGAGATGAGCTTGAGTCGAGCTCGAGCATGAGTAATTTAGCTCAAATGGTTTATTTTTTATTATTTAATAATATTTAATAATTAATAAATTAGATAAATAATAAATAAAAATTTAATATTAAATTTGTACAACTAACAAGTAGAACCTAATTATAAGATTTTAATTTATAAATAATTAATATCTAACTAGTTGATATTCATCCATAATAACAATATATTATATATTTATAGAAATTATTAATACATACACATAATATGATAACATATATTTATTTCATATATGATTTCCATATATTTGTATATGAAATTATTAAATTTTATTGACTAATTATTATACAAATTATAAAATATAACTATGAAGTATATTCAATATATAGATATAAGTAATTAGGTTATATATTATATATTTAATTATAAAA
This sequence comes from Pterocarya stenoptera, assembly GCA_003123785.1. Lineage (NCBI taxonomy): Eukaryota > Viridiplantae > Streptophyta > Magnoliopsida > Fagales > Juglandaceae > Pterocarya > Pterocarya stenoptera. Next base: position 41,577 of record QEOT01004140.1, read on the forward strand.
GTGTTATACTTATATTATTAACTAATGCATATATATAAATATGTATATATTTATCATTATATGAATGAGCTTTAATCGAGTCGATTCGAGCATTAACAAGTAGGCTTTAACGAGCCTTAACCGAGTCAAGTCTAGTTTTGTTAAGAATGTGTCATTTACTAATCAAGTGGACATTTACTTTTACGAGCGAATTTTTTATTTTTTACGAGTCGAGTTCTATTCGAATTTAACTGAACAAATATCGAGCAACTATAGAACAGACTGATGGTTCATTTAGAGCATTGGTAATAGTTTATGCATCTTCATATGCAAAATCATCTCTTTTGAAGAATGATTCTCACATTAGTTTATGCATATTTGAACTAAATAATAAAAAAAAAAATTATTTTTTATATATATTTTAAAATTAGCATCCACTTTGTATTATAAACTTAATATAAATTTCATATATCAAAATCATTTTAATATAAATTTTACAAAGTTAATTTTAATGTGTATGAGAGAGAAAAAAATAATAAAATAATATTTAAAAAATGAAAAGTACTTCTACTATTTATAGTTATGCAAAAATTTAAAGATATATAAATTAATATAGATAAATTTAAAAATATATTTTTTAAATTTAAAGATAAAAATAAAGATAAGGAAGCCAATATTCTTACGGTCCTATCTTTCCCAGTTGGAGCCTGTGTTACACTGTTACGTATAATGAATCAATGATGGGAGACTTTTATTTCAGAGAGACCTACCTGGAAATTATTTTTAACCCTTTGGACACGTGATTGTGCCAAACCATACTTTATTGGGGCCCAACTTTCTTGTTTTTTAGTTCTTTTGTCAATGATAGAAGGCGACGTCGTGCCCACTGCCCAGCATAATTGTGCCAATCGGAAGGGTTACGGATGTCAAAACCTATAAAAATGGTTGATGCTTGGGTGGATGGAGGTGACATAAACAATAACAAGCTAACTGGACACGGGCGTAGAATTAGATATGTTGGACTTACCCTCCCAAATATGCCCTTTCTTTTTTTTCTTTTTTTTTTTTCTCTCTGATCCATTTCAAGAGGGATAAAAACTAAACATGGTTACAAAATAGCATTCTCTTGCTTGCAATTTGAGTCTTTGCTCTTTCCTACTTCAGGTTTTTCCGTTGGCGACATGGCGTTTATGAGTGCTATTTTTTTTTTTTTTATGGCTTTTACTGGGTGCCCCAGATACCGATTGTAATAGAGTTAAAATAAAGTTTCTTGATGAAATATATCTCTCAAGTGATAACCGAACATCCTGTAAAATGATTAAAATAAACATTTTCGAAACAAACAGAGAGCGTAATGTACTACAAAATGGGTATACGTTAACTACCCCAATACAACAGAGGGAGCTGATGATTATTAGCTTGTCTTCCATCCATTATTCCATTCCTTCATTTTGTACGTGCTCGTGCTAGGAATTTCAAAGGTTTTAAACCGTCTGTGGATCACCAGCACTTGCCTCTTGCTCTCCCGATCGAGTTCGTGGTAGATTCTTCCTCTCCCGGGTTGAATAAGATGTGTAAGATCTTAACTAGCAGTGTAGAGGTCAAATCAGCAGCCTATAATTTAGCCTAAAGATAAGGCCGAAGATCAAGCTAAAAGATAAAACCGAGAGATAAGGAAATGAAGAGATAAACCAAAAGAAGTTGTTGGCTCAAACTCCTAAAGGGAATAATGTTTCACAAGTCAAGTTTGACTCTATCACTCTAAGGAAGGAAACAGATATTTATAAAAGGAGGAAATCTTTATAAATGAAGGGGGACTCTCGACAGACTGACCACGACATCTCTACACTTAGACTAAATTTCTCCATTGTATTAAGCGACATGTGAGGCTATCGGAGATTGTAAATTATAGTGGATTTCACCCTCCCAAACAATCTGTGAACGTAGGTATTATGCAGAATCACATAAACCTTTATTTCTCTCTCTATTTATTTATGTTTGCTTAGTGGCTATTTATCATATGGATGAACGCGAAGACCATCGCACTGAAGCTAGCATCATCTCATGGGTCAGAGATGATTTGTTCCTCCTTTCCGGTCTGTTATAAGAAATTAGACATTAAAAATTGGCGTCGTCAGTAGGATCGACTAATCTTCTACATCGAAATTGGGAGAAAGATATTCTCCGACTCACGAGATCATATTCAAAAAATCATATAAAATCTTCTCAACTTGGCTATTTCCAATTGTTTCTTCTCTTAACATTGTAGATAAAAAAATAATAATAATAATAATAATTGAAGAAAAATGAGAAGCAGATTGCACGGCATTGCGCACGTGCAGCATTTTTATCTGCAATATTAAGAGAAGAAATAATAGGTAATAACCAAGTTGAGGAAATGGCACTGCGCATTTGCCGTGCATAGCGTACGTAAAGGGCGCACGTGTAGCGTGCACTACGCATGTACCATGCACAGTGTATGTAAGGGGTGCACAAATCCTTCGTTGGGTAGAACCTACAGCCATTGGTGACTCACCGGTGATACAACAACTGCAGGGGTACAACGATGGCGAAGACTTCTGCCAGAAGCTTGCTGAATCAGAGCATTGCGTACGCCGTGCACAATGCAGGAAATTAGGAAGCACCAAGAACCCATGCAGAGGCATACGGGGAACCACCTAGCTGGCCAGGGACTATTACGGTTGCCAGTGGCCATGACCGGGCTTGCTGGCTTTATCTGTCGCCAGGGAGGTGCTTTTCGCACAGTGGCAAAGCTGAATCCGACGAACAGATAAGGGCAGCACCACCCGTCGACGACGTACTAGCCAACGAGGTTGTCAGCAACCACCACACAACTCGTCGGGGGCCTTTGTCACCAGCATTCCACTCAATAGTTCTACCCAGCATGATGGTCCTAGACCCAGAAGTCGTTAGCTAGCTCAACCACTAGAACCTAACTAGGGCATAGTTCAGCTGAGCGATGTATGTGAAACCAAAGCCAACCAAGGCCCAGTCTTTAACCACCATATAACTCATCGTGGTCTTCTGTTGCTGTGAATGTTTGCTCGCCACGAGTTAATCCCAGTCATATGTTCCCTCGCCACAGTGAGTTTCCTCGCGAACAGTACTTGTCACCATAACTCCACTGAAGCTTCTCACCAGCGGTTCTAGCCACTACGAGTTGCTACTCATTAAGTGTTTCCTCACCACACTATGTTTGCTCACCACAGTGACTTCAGTCCATGCATGGTTCGATTTTTTTAAAGCAATTTTAACATATTTTTTTACAAATTTGCATTTTAATGAAACCGAAAAATGAGACTGAACCGGACCAGAACCGATAAAACTGGACATACTATTTTAGGGGGTAACCGGTACGTAATCGGTTTTTAAAAATGTAAAACCGGTACATACCGGTTCGATCCTAAATTTTATCCAAAACTGGACGAACCGAACCGGTTACACCATATTCTTGAGTGAGAGAGCTAGGGTTACTATTGCCCTTGCTAGAGAAGGAACGAAGGCTTCAAATTAAGCTCAGGCTTGATGAAGAGAGAAGTCGAGTAATGCATACAGAGTGTTTGACTAAATGTGAAAAGAAATTCCTCTTATTTAGCATTTCATTTATGTTGTTATCTTCTCTCTTACAATACAAAGTGTAAGAGTGTAAAAATTAACCAGAAAACTGGAAAACAGGATTGGACCAGCCCGAACCGGTGGAACCGGTCTAGTTTTGGACCGGTCCGGTCCGGGACTGATTCCCTTAGTTCAAAAACGGCCAGTACCGGTTCGATTCTGGTTCTATGTTTTTTAGAACCGGACCGGTTCATTATATTATACGAGCCTAAAACCCGTGCAATGCATGGACTGTTATTTATGCTGAATCTTATAACTCCAAATAGTTCATTAATGTACATTAATGCAAAAAACTGCTTGTCGATTTTTCAGTTGCCAATTTGCACCACTTGACATTTTTCACTTCTTTCATGATTTTGTGAGTTTTTTTCAAGGCTATCTTAACTATAAATAATAAACAGTTACTTCTCATCATTTCAATAAATCTTTTATGGTGTAATCACGACAGTGCATCCTAAAACGACACCTAACATGTAAAACACATGGCCCTATTTTTTAATTAATTATGAAAACACTCAGCTTTTGAATTCAAAGCATTGATTCTTTGAGACCTTGGGAACTTGGCTTTGAATAATGATAAATCCGAATATTACAGAACTTTGGGACTTTGCAACTTGGCTTTGCAAAGGATAATTCAAAACGTCGGTTTGGAACTTTGCAAATGGAACTTGGCTTATAAGTCGGTCAAGGACCAAACGTAGCCATTAATTCAATATATGAGTTAAATAATTCAAATGTTAATCTACAGTCTAACCATGTCTAAAAATCTTCTATTGTAAAATCTATACGATATGTATCTCTGTATTCAAAATCAAACCATGCAATTCGGTTAGATAATTAAAGTGAATCTCTATATGTTTAAGTTTGAGATTCAATGAAATTGAGGCAATAATCTATTTACGTACTTAATCAAGTCGAGTCAGTCAATAATGCAGAGAGGGTATGTTTGAAAGTCTAAGTTGGGCATTAGGCTTAACAATTAATAGGTGTCATGACCTGTTTATGAACTTTGTTTTATAAAAAAATAAAACATGCATGTATGTCTTGGTAGGTTATAAGCACGTCATGTACGCCTAAATGATGTCGGTCCACTTCATTTAATTTGGAAAACACCGTGTTAAATAGTTATTCATGCCATCAAAACATCATGTCAGACATAATATTAGCTATTAAGACATTGGTATGGGTCATTATACATCCTGGTTAGTCACACAGGAACAATAAAGACCGAAGATGGATTAATATCTTTTGGGATTTTTCCTCCCCTCAAAACAACCAAAAAACAATAAAAGCCAAGTTTTAAAAGCCAAGTTTCGTGGAGTTAAAACAGAGGCCTCTCAGCTGATGTAGAAAACACTTTGTTATAAGCAATCTAAAACCAACCCAGAAATGCAAAATATTTTCAGCACAGACTTGATTCAATTATCTTTTTGAATTATGAAATTGTATAGACTCGGTCCATGCATATTGAATTCTGAATTCTGAATTCTCTTATTTACAGGTTCACACATTAATTCTCTTTCTGAATTCTGAAATTTATAGGTTCACACATGTAAGTTATGTAACAATAACAGTTCAACATGTGTCTTCACAGGTAGCATGTATGCGAAGTATTGTAAGGTAATCAAAGCAACATATATGTATGTATACCCACCCACATTAATTCCCATCATTCAGACGGACGGTAGAAGGTACCCCAGTTCATCTATATTCCCCTGAAAGTATCGTAAAGTAGTATCATGTGTTCTTCTATGCGTGTTTTTTTGGTAACACAGATGACTTAATTATGTCAAAACTTTAAACTTTTATAGCTTCATCAGCATTTCACAGTTTTCAAATCTCGTTTGGGTTCACCAGCACCAAGTCTAATATTTCTTGATGAAAAAAGTTGTTCCAAAATATTGACTCCAATACCATGCTCAATATGTATGTTGCCCTTTTTCTTTTGGTAATAAGGAAATACCCAATGTGTTTAATTAAAGCAATGAACTTGTGCGCAAAATTTGGATCACGCAATTACTTGTGTGTCTGCAAGAACACCTTGTTGGGCCACTACAGTGATGTTCATGGCTAATCTTTCTAGGTGCTGCCCGAGGTTGGGCCTTTACTTGACAACAACCTGCACGAAGCCATATAACCATATTACTCTCAATTGCTAATATGTAAAGCCCAAGCTAAACATAATGATTTTCTTTTTTCACTATGTACTAATGTAGGAAACACTTTGTTATAAGCAATCTAAAACCAGCCCAGAAATGCAAAACATTTTCAGCACAGACTCGATTCAGTTCTCTTTCTGAATTCTGAAATTGCATAGACTCGGTCCAGGGATACTGCACCCTTGAAACAACTGCACGTAGAGGGAACCAACCTTGGATGAAGAAGAACTGAATGCCCATGTTTTAGCCCCACAAAAACAGAGCACCGCAGCAACAAAGCGCGATGGACCGTAACTCCTCATGGCGGCGCCCTCACAGCCTTCCCTCAGCCATAGATGATGCCAAACCCAAGCTATCACCAGTCTAAATATTGTTAGTTAGTTTTTTTATTAATACTCCACATCAACAGTGCAATCTAGTCCAGTCAGCAGCATTGCTCAAAAAAGAGTTGTATGTTCCATCTCTATTCTTTCATTTGGTTTTTGTATATAAATAGAGTTGATCTTGTGAATAACTAATCAATGAGAATCAGTTTCTTCTCTTCATCTTCTTTCCGAGATAAAACTTGGTTTTATTAACATGGCATAAGAGTATGCTTAGTTCTTTCATGGCATCCACTTTCATTTCCATAAGATCAAACAGTGGAAAGGAAGATATTGATCTCAGGGCAAAGCATAATTGAATTGTATGCTATAAAACTAACAAATAAAAAGTTTTATGGGAAAGGATATGAACCTGGACATATTTACTTGCCACCGATACAATATGTACATTCTTTGACCCAGCAAAAGCTGGGAAAAAATGTGGTCAGTGAAGTCTCTGAAGAAATGGACGGAGAATGAGACTTCGCTGGTGGCACCGACGTCATTGGCTTCGAAGGAGCAGGCACATTATCTTCTTGTACCATGCCAGAGCTTGAGACAGAACAAACATATAAAGTATAAGAAGCGTATGCATCTTCGAAAATCGAAGCATGAAGAAAATCGATCCCTGTGCTTGCATGTTGTGTTTAAGTATGACTGTCTTGCGATGCATATGAGAGTTTCTGAGAGATTTTAAGGATTATATAAAGGGAGAAGAGTTCGAAACTAAACGTTGCGATGTTTAGAATATTTGCAAAGGACCACATACGACATAAACGGTGCTATCTCAACTACAGATAATAAACGGTTGCTTCTCATAATTTTAACTGTAAATAATAAACGGTTACTTCTCATCATTTCAATTGCAAATAATAAACGGTTAACACTCTGCTTTTGAATTCAAAGCGTCAGTTCTAATGAATAATGATAAATCCAAATATTACAGAACTTTGGGACTTTGCAACTTGGCTTTGCAAATGATAATTCAAAGCGTCGGTTTGGAACCTTGCAAATCAAACTTGGCTTTGCAGATACCGAATATTACGAACAGAATGCCAAGTCATCAATTAAAACTTGGCTTTTATATAATTAAATCGATATTTTAAATTAGTCTTTTAATATTATATATAATTTTTATATATAATATATAATTATATAAATTATAATTATATATAAGATAATGTTATTATAATTTATAATATATTATTATACTAATTACTGATTCACTATAATTAAGTCACTATAACTATATATAGTATAATTGTATTAATATCATTATTAGTATAGTATATAGTATTAGTAATAATTTAGTATCAATGTATTATTATATAATATATAATATATATTCCATAATGTATAACATATAGTATTAGTATCACTATATCACTATAATATATATATATATATTATATGTAGTAGTAACACTATAATGGTATAATATATAGTATCAGTATATATTAATATATTATAAGAGTTATAGCATTTATGTATAATATCACTATAACTATATATAGTATTAATATCACTATAGCTATATATATAGTATTAATATCATTATTTGTATTTTATTAAAACCAAAAAACCGGATCGAATTGGACTGGAACCGATTAAGGAGGGTAACCGGTGCGTAATCGATTTTCAAAAATGCAAAACCGGTGCATACCTGTTCAATTCTAAATTTTGTCCAAAACTGGACCAGATCAGACCAGTTACACCTCTAACAGAGTGATCATTCCAATTTTAGAGACAGACTGTATAACAACTACTTCAACACACATGATTGGTAGAGCTCAGCAGTTTGTTAGGAATTTTATTCTAGAGTCTTCTAGCTACTGGTGGAAGATTCTTCAGTTGTACTGGAGGTAGTGTGTCCATATTGTTGTTCTTGATCTATGGCAGTAGTGGTGACTGCCTTAACATCCTCCGGTGATTCAAGTAGCACTGGACAAATGGTGAGGCTTGATCGTAATTGTGAAAACCGAGCTGAAGACAAAGACTTGGTAAAAATGTTTAGCTAGTTGATTCTTACTAGAAACAAATGAAACTTGAAAAGTTTCAGCTGCAACACGACCTCGAACAAAATGATAGTTAAGATCAATATGTTTAGTGCGAGAATGTTACACAGGATTAACTGATAGATAAGTAGCACCTAAGTTATCACACCATAAGGTTGGGGATTTAGTGAGAAAAATTCCAAACTCTTTAAGAAGAGATTGTAACCAAAGGATTTCACATGTATTATTTGCCAAAGCCTTGTACCCAGCTTCAGTAAAAGACCAAGCTATGGTGGGCTGTTTCTTAGAGCCCCAAGAAATGACATGAGAACCAAAATAAATGCAAAACTCACCTGTAGACTTACGGTCATCAAGGCAACCTACGCAATCAACGTCAGAGAAGGTGAACAGCTTAATGGATGAAGAGGAATAGAAGTAAAGACCAAAAGTTTTAGTGAGATTGAGATATCGAATGATTCTTTTGACAGCCTGTCAATGAGGCAACCTTGGATAATGCATAGACTGACAGACTTTATTTACTGCAAAAGAAATAGCTGGCCGAGTGAACACTAGGTATTGAAGGCTCCCCACAATACTCTGGTAATGTTAAGGATCCTCAAAGGAGGGTCCATCAAGTGCCATAAGTTTAATGGAGGCAGATAAGGGAGTTGAGACAGGTTTTGATTGGTGCATGTTGGTTCGCAAAAGTAGGTCAGAAATATATTTGGACTAAAATAAATAAAGACCAGAATAATATCTAGAGACCTCAATATCCAAAAAATAATGTAAGGGCCCAAGGTCCTTAACTGGGAAAAAGGAGGTTAATTCATAAATCAATTATGTTATACACAGTGAGCTAGAACCAGTAACAATAATGTCACCTACATAAATTAAGACATAAATAATAGTAGAATTATTCTTAAGAATAAATAGTGATGTATCAAAATGAGAGCCATGGAAATCAAGAGACAATAATCGATCAGTGAGTTTTGAGAACCAAGCCCTAGGAGCTTGCTTCAATCCATAGATTGATTTTTTTTAACTTACAAACATGATGACGAAGATCCAGATTAACAAATCCGGGAGGTTGCTGCATGTAGAAGTCTTCCTTGAGATCCCCATGCAGAAATGCATTCTAAATGTCCAACTGGTGCAAAGGCCAACTGTAAGAAACAACAAGAGAAAGAAGCAAATGAATAGTAACAAGTTTTACAACTAGACTAAAGGTCTCGGTATAGTCGAGACCGGATTGTTGATGAAACTCCTTGGCCACAAGGTGAGCCTTGCAGCACTCAAAGGTGCCATCAGCCCATTGTTTTGACTCTAGAACCCATTTTGAGCCAAGAATATTGAAAGTGGATGAAACGGAAACCAAGTCCCATGTTTGATTTGTAAGAGGGTTTGAAACTCGATAACCATGGCAGCACGCCACATAGAAAACTTGGAGGCTTAAAATGTAGGAGGATGGTTCTTTAGGAATGCTATTGGAGGAGAGTGTGAGAGAGAGGGACAATTTGACAATAGGCCAAGGAACGGTACCATCGTGAACGGACTAATGGGCGATGAATGCTGTTTTTGGCACTGGTGACCATCGGATGGTGGGATGCAGGTAAAGAAACGGAGGGAGATGAAGAGCTATGGTGTGATTCTAGAGAAATGGGAGGCGATGAGGAGGACAAAGGACTGTTAGGGTTGAAAGTGGAGCGGATGATTGGCATAATGTATCTGTGGGTATAGGGCTGGGAGATGCAGACGAGATTGGGCTAGTGGGCTGAGGAGAGGAAGGGCTGAGAGAGGGCAGAGGGGATAAGTAAGGACCAAGAAAGCAGGAGTGGTCATTGGGCTGGGCGATTTTGTGGTTGGGATAGTGAGTGTAAAAGAGGGAACACAATTCTAGGGAATTGTGGTAAGGAACTAGACCGAACCAGGAATGGGTATTGGAGTTCATCAAATGTTACATCCCTAGAAAGGCAAGTGCGACCCATGGGTAAATGAAGACAACAATAGTCTTCGAGATCAAGGCTATAGCCCATGAAAACATAGAGTTGAGAACGAAGAAGCATTTTATATTTATTAAAGGGCCGACGATTAGGCCAGCAAACAATACCAAAAATGCGCAAAAATTTATAATAAGGAGATTGATGAAAGAAAGAGAGTTTCAAAAGGAGATTTATTATTAAGAACAAGTGTATGCATTCTATTAATGAGGAAAACAGTCATCTGAAAGCTTTAGACCAATATTATTTGGAACTGATGCATGAGCTAAAAGTGAGAGACCTATCTCAACTATATGACGGTGTCGTCGCTCAACACTGTCATTTTGTGCATGTGAGTACGGGCAAGTGAGACGATGTGTGATGTTGAAAGATTGAAGCATTGAATGAAGGGGTTGAAATTCTCCCCCCCCCCTCTCCCCAATCGGATTGAACAGTGAGGACATTAGTGGAGAAAGTATTACTGACATAACGTAAAAGGCTAAAAATATAGATGAGACATTAGATTTTGATTGAAGTGGAAAAAACCAAATATATTTCGAGAAGTCATCTAAAATAGAAAAATAAAAATGACAGCCATTTGTAGAGAGCACAGGTGCCGACCCCTAAACATCCAAAAAGAGGAGTTGAAAGGGTTTTTGAGATGAGATGGTGAGGGGGCCTAAGAGCAAGTTGAACAAGTTTGTGCGCCAGTCTTATTAAAGACAGGAAGCTAAAATTTGTTAAGAGTAAGGGTGGTAATTCTTGGTGATGGATGACCAAGTCGAGCATGCTAAATCTGAACAGAGAGGTACGCTCACCCAGGAATCCTTGAGGATATGAGAAAAGAGTGGTGGAAGAGACAGATGAATTTGCAGCAGCCATTGGAAGGACATAGAGACCATCTCTAATGGGTGAAACAATGATTTTGCAAATCCTTCACAATGAAACAAGATGAGTGAAACTAAAAAAATCAAAATTATCAAGACAAAACTGATTAACAGAAAGTAAATTTTTAGTAATCAAAGGAACATGAAAAAGTTTATTAAGAATATAATTCCCAGAAGGAGTATGAAGTTGTGCAGAACCAATATTCTGGATAGGAAGCATAAAGCCATCTCTAATGCTACTTGTTCAGGGCAGTGATATGGCATAGAATCCAGGTTCAAATTTGCAAAATGAGAGGTGAAGTGATTGGTGGTCGCAGTATTAAGAAACCAAGTATGTGATGAGGGGCTAGTAACAGGAAAAGAGGTAAAATTAGCTGTGAGGGAAGATGGAGCAGGGGACTGGTAGGATTGATTGAAACGGTGATAGCACGAAAGAGCCGTATGGCCAGTCTATTGACAAACTTGACAAATACGCCGATTATTAAAACGAAAAGAGAAAAAATTGGAAGATTGTGCAGAGGGGTGGCCTCGACCAGGCCCTTGTCCACGGCGCCCCCCACGTGAAATTTATTTCGACCTCTATGAAAGTTACTAGAGGCCATGGGTGGTCGCGTGGTAGCATGGGCAGTTAGATTACTTCCCGAAAGGAGGGAATTCGTCTGATGGGCCAATATGGATTCGTGATTCAAGAGGTAGCAATTGATTTGATGAAAAGATAGTGGTTCGGGACGAGTTGTAATGGAGGTGACAATCAACTCATAATTTGTGCTGAGGCCAGCAAGGACATAAAATGAAAATTGAGAGGGGGACAATGGATGACCAGCAACACTAAAGGAGGCAGCTAGAGTTTTCACTTTATGGAAATATTCGGTGATTGATGCAAACCCTTCTTCAGAGTGGCTAATTGAAACTGAGTTTGGATGATATGGGCAGAGGACTGATCGACATAGAGGCTATGGAGGGAAGACCAGACTTCACGAAAGGTATGACAATTGAGAACTTGGGCTAAAACTGTATCAGACAAGGATGAGTTTATGGCTGAAATTATTAGTTGATCTTGAAGAGTCCAGCGAGTGTAGTCTGGGTTTGGGTTGCCATCGATGGTGGATGGAGGAGGTGGGATGGTGCCATCAATGTATCCAAAGAGTTGGTGACCGCGTAGAAAGGGGACCATCTGAGCTTTCCATAGCAAGTAATTGTCTATGAAAAGTTTCAGAGTGATGAAGTGAGTAGCAGAGTTAACAATGGAGGAATTGAGAGAGGGTGTGTGGATAACAGATAGCATTTCATTTCTGTTGCTATTTTCGCTCTTACAATACATAGTGAATCATTCCAGTTTTATAGACAAACTGTATAACAACTTCAACACACATGACTCAATTTGTTAGCAATTTTATTCCAAAGTCTTCTGGCTACTGGTGGAAGATTCTTCTATTGTACTAAAGGTAGTGTGTCCATATCGTTGTTCTTGAACTACGGCAGTAGTGGTGACAGCCTTAACAGGGCTATGGTTTAACCCAATAAGTGTTTGGTTGGATGATGTCGAACTCGCAAGTTAAGTTCAATCCGAATTTATTCGGGTGGACAAATCGGATTTTATGGACGGATCGGACTTTGCGCTTAATTTGCACAGGCCTATCTCTGAGAGCTGCATGTTGAGAATTTTGGATCGCTGTTTATGAGCTTTGATACTCTGAGGTTGCTTTCTTGGGGTATGATTTCTTCTTGGTTAGAAGTTCTCCAGTAAGTGAGTAGATTCATGATTTTAATTTCAGTGATGCAAAGTCTAATTAAAAGATTTTTTTTCTCTAATTAAAGAAATTTAACTCACAAATTGACGTGTCTTGATATGTATGATAGATCTGTTTTATAATGAAGTATTTTTATAATCTATCGTGCTGTCACATCAGTTTGTAGATTGATTTTGTAAAATCTATCTGTGGCTGAAGATTTTCCTTCTAGAAAATATTGCATAATTTATGTATGCTTAATTGTATATAAAATACATGTGGCAGTGGAATTTATAAGTAATATGAAAGTTATTATACAAAATTAATTAGTAACCAATTTTGATTAAATAAAGTGGGCTATTATTTAATATAAAATTAGGAAAAATCTAGTTGTAAGCGATTCTGTGCACTAATACGCGTACCCATTCAATATGATTGGTCAGAAAATAAATTTTATTGAAAACAGTGCTAATTTAAATTTAAAATATGAAAACAATAGCATTAACACGCATATTAGTACACAAATTTATTTATAAATAGCAAAACTCATAAAATTAATTTGTGTACATTAGGGAAAAGATACTCAAATAATTTATTGCACTCGACATCACATCTCACGCCTGTTCTCATAGCTGTAGTAGAAAGTGATATTATGGATATACCACAATAAAAACTAGCCTATGTTGGTTAAACAGATGATATGAGAAGGAAGTTAAAAGTTAAATAAAATATTATTAAAATATTATTTTTAATATTATTTTTATTTAAAAATTTAAAAAAATTAAATTATTTATTATATTTTATATAAAAAATTAAAATAATTATAATAATTAGATGAGATGATATCGGCCACCAAATCAAACCAAGTCAAGTCTTGGTGCCTCGGTGAAGTTACTTTTTTTTTTAATAAGTATTTTTTTTTAAATGAAATATTGAATGTATGGATAAAATGCTTTAAGATTTTATGTAACACTGCGTCCCTCTAAAATTAAAAATAAAGACTTTCACTATTATAGATGAATTAAACGTTACTTCTATTTATCTTGAAAATCAAGTACAAGAGATTTCATACATTTTAAATAAAATATACTTTATTAAAAAAATCAAAAGGAATCAGAAATATTATAGCTATAAATAAAATTTATAAATATATGATTTCATATAATATATTAAATTTATTTTAAAATCTGACCTAACAAACCAAGATACATTTAATTTTGTGCAATTAATCCTAAATGGCAAAAGCATTTCTCTATCATTAAAATAGTCACAATCATATACTTCAGTAAAATAAATTCAAAACGTTTTGTTTTTTTAAAGAAACTTCATTCCATAGCAAATAATATACTTACAAATTAGAACGATCAAGCCAAATACATTAAGATAGAAAAAAAGGAAAAGATCCATCCACATCTCCAAATCATAGACTTCCATGCATGCTTTGCCAGAAAGTGAGCAACTGGCCGTTTCCACCTCTAAGCATATGTTGAAGATGATGATCTTCGAAGTGGTTGAACAAATTTCTGACTTCCTTTAATAGTTTACCTGGACTTGATAAGGAATCTTTATTAAATTCAACAGTACTTATTAAAATTGGTAATTGACTTTGAGTCAAATGATTCCAATATCGACCTCCTTGTAACATTCTGGTAACTAATTGGCTAATTGCAAGACTGTCCCCGGAACCCAAACCTGTCGTTCGCCAGATCATACTCCACGTAAAAATTCTGCATCTGGAAATTACCCAAGATTATGGAGGGCCCCCCCGACAATTGTCTTTCACCGGCAACAGCTTGCGTCACTACCGTCAAGCATAGCGCCGATGCCCTGCCGCCGTCGTCCCTCACAAACGCAAAATAATTATCCAGCGGCAACACCATCTCGGCCCCACCCTTGAAGTGAAACCTCAGCTCCGGCAACGACACCCCATCCAATATCCCGTGGGGAACATTAATACACGGCCTCAGACCTGTCCGAGCTTCTGCTCCTACAGCCCTCTCGTACTTGATCTCCTGCAACTGCCTCTCGAACACGGCCGCCACGAGCTCGAAGACGTCTCGTGACATGTACGTGAATGTGGTCCCAGAGTCGACGATGGTTCCGCCATTGCCACCAGGTTGCGGAGTGAGGTACTTGTAGGGAATCTTCACGCGCCGCCCTCCGACGCTGATTTGCCGGAGTGCCACGTAGTAGTAAACCGACAATGCGGGGTGTTGAGAGACTTGTGGATTTTTTACGAATGGGGTGTAGCTTAAACCTTGGACCTTTCCGGAGTCTGAATCGGTGTCGAGAACGAGGGAGCTGCTTTTGGTGGTGTCGTCGAAACGGTGAGAGAGAAGGCAGTAAGAAAATTTCTTGAGACCCAGTTGACTTGGAAACGATGGTGGCCCGCGGCCGAACCCGGCAATGCCGGCAGGTTGTTCGGAAGAGAAAACGGAGCAGCCAACGAGGAAGTCATGTACGGTTCGGTTGGGGAGGTTGAGAGTTTCGGAGAGAGAGATACCTCCTGTGGTGCCGGAGCCGTAGAGGATGAGATAGGGAGGGCAGATCTGGGTGCAGTTTTTGGAGCTGGGTTTGCAGTCTTTGCATTGGAAGTTTGAGCGGTGAATCCAAGAGCACTTGGGGTTAAGGCAGCCTAGGATCTTGGAAGACGAGGAGAGCTTGGGAATGAAAGATAATGGCGGGCTTCTGCTGGAGGAGAAGGAGCAATGTTTGCAGAGGTAGCGGTGAGTACAGGGGAACCAGGTGAAGTCGCTGCCGGTGTCGAAGACGAAATAGAGGGTTTGGGGAGGGGTACCAAAGCTGAGAGAAATGGAGTAAGCTCCATAGCTATGGGAGAAGAGGGGGGATGCGGTGGTGGTGGTGGGAGGGTTGGTTCGGGGATCTTTGAGGTGGTGGGCTCTGGATAGGGATGAGGAGGCTAAGAAGTTGAGATTTTGGTATGGAAGTGGAGGTGGGGTTTCGTGGAAATGTGAGACTTGGACACTGGTGGTGGTGGAAGAAATGATGGAAAATAGGAGGAGAGAGAGGAAGCAGAGCAATGAAGACGAAGAAGAAGCTGCAGGAGCAGCAGCCATGGTTAATCTTTTTAAGGCTAGGGTTTGCTCGTTGAGAGAAAAACAGACAAAAGCTGTCTGTTTCTCTAATGGAGGGCGACGATCATCACGTACAATGGTGGCTGGTTTGGTACAGGTAATAAATGTGTAACTGTCAACTGTGATGTTTTTTTAAGAAGAGCGGTGATCCTATCCGTCTTATTGACCGCTCTATTAATAATGCCACCTATTGTAATTTTTTTTTTTTTGTTTTTTTGTTTTTTTTCTGTTTGTTTCATATATTGAAATATTTTTAAAGAAGAGTGGTATTTTTTAAAAATAAATAAAAAAACACGTCACTTTCATAATCATTAAAATAAAACTAAAAAGATCATGTGTTTTGGAAGTCTCGGCAGGCGAAAGCAGCTTGACAGGAGACAGAACATGAGCATCACGAGCATGAGCAGACACATCCTTTCTTCATTTATTTTAATTTGCAGTTTTTTATTTTTATTTTTCAAATGGAAGATAATTTTATAAAATAATGTAGAGGTGGGCAGCGCTCCCGCAAAGGCAAGATAGGGGTGACTCTGCCCCGCTCTCATATTATATTATAAATCTAAATTATATAATTATATTTATTAAAAAAAAATAATCTAGGCATGAAACGACCTGGGTTTAAAATATCAACTAACCCACCCTCTGCCCATCTTCTTGAATCTCTTATTCTCTCTCTCTTAGTCTCTCTCTCTCTCTGAGTATCCATTTCCATCGTCGTCGCACTTGGTCCCTCTCTATAATTTGCATATTCGTCGCCGTCACCGTATCCCGTGACTCTGTCTTCATCTCCGTCATCGAAGGTAAGAAATCCTAAATTTCAGATTTGTGATTTATATTTTATGGAATGAAGATTGGAGAAATAATTGGGTTTAATCGGAGATGGAGGATGAGATTTTGTGAATTGTGTGCTGTGGAGACTTGATTGTGCATGTGGTTTGAATTTTTCATCGTTGATCATTGATGAATCTGTCCCGTCCATGTGTTTTTTATTTTTTATTTTTTTTTTTTGCATTATGTAATATATGTGAATGATGAGTTGATTTGTGCCTAATTAATTCAGATTGGAATCCTAAATTAATTTATGGCTCCAATCTAAAACCCTAAATTCAATCCTAAATTAATTTAGGGTTTCAAAATGCCCTTATGTAATTATCAACAAGTATTAAAAAAAAAGGGGTGAAAATAAGCAACATCAATATTATCCGCAAATAAATATTTTTTTAGCCAAAAAAAGAGAGAATGTGAGATAGAAATAGATCTAATCCCACAATGTAGTGTCACATGAAATTGAACCTAAGTAGAAGATCATTGAAAGTATATATATATATATACACATATATATATAGTTAATAATCTAGTTCATTGTTAACTTCATTATCAAAGTAAGAACTTATTTTAAAAAATCAAACGGAACACTTTAAGCTTTACAAATCTTAATAGACTACGTAAAAGGATTATAGTATTAGTAGTTGCATTAAAGAAAACATAATTATTAATGTAACTTGTATCGGTCTGTAGAAATTGAGACGATTATTGTAACTCATACATTTAATATTTATTAAATTTTTTGAAGTAGCATTAATTTCCCATATTAATATTTTTATGATATTTATAAGACTCATGAATAGTTTTTAGATATGAAGCACTTCCTCTGAGATATTTTTGTCACATGACTTTGATATCACTCAATTTAAGAGGCCGCTATATAATTGGTTGACATGTGAAACTGCACTTAATATATGTTGTATATGCATATATGTATATGACCGTGGATATATATGATTGTGGATTATAGAATAATGTTTTTAGTGTAGATGATAAACTACTTTATATGCAAGCACATAATTACAACAAAATAAGTTTAGCTTTTTNATAATTTCAGATTTCTTGTTTGCTTGAGTTCATGGATATGACAGCAAATTCTAGTGCGAGCTCTCCCTTCCAGGCCGAGGGTACCCTTACCCCTACACCTACACCTACCCCTCCTACTCATACTCCTACACCTACCTCTAGCCCAACACCTATCCCTATGGCACTTTGTCTCGCCCCCAAGCCCAGCAAGAAACCTGCTTCAATTGTTTTGGCTCATTTCACCAAACTAGAGGGTGGTGACTCTAATAACCCCCAAACCAAGTATCACCATTGTGGGAAAATTTATGGATGTCACTATAGGAAACATGACACCTCACAATTAAAGATGCACTTAGAAGAATAATGCAAAAAAAGTCCAATATTAAGATCATTATAAGAGAAAAGTCAATCTAGACTAGAAATTGGACTTCTAAAAATGATGAATGAGACTAGTGGGGTGCAACTTTGAGGTGGTATACTAAGTATGATCCCGATGTGTGTAGAAGACACCTAGCTCGTATGGTCATCATGGACGAGATATCTTTTCAACTTGTTGATAGAAAATGGTTTCAAACGTATTCTCGCTACTTAGAACCACGGTTTAATATTCCTTCTCGCCACACGGTGGTAAAGGATGTAAAAAAATATTTTTACATTGAAAAAGAGAAGTTGAGTGGTCAATTGGCTGGTCAATTTGTTTGCCTCACCACTGACACTTGGACATCAGTCCAAAATTTTAATTATATGTCTTTGACTGTGCATTTTATTGATTGTCATTGGACATTGCAAAAGAAAATTATAAAATTTTGTAAAATCACCAATCATAAGAATGAGACAATTGGAAATGCCTTAGAGGCCGCAATAAAGGAGTGGGGGTTGACCCAAGTTGTTACAGTCACAGTTGATAATGCCTCTTCTAACAATGTTGCATTGGGACATCTGAAAACCTATCTTAGAAAGACAAATAAAACAATCATGAGTGGTGAGTGTCTGCATGTGAGATGTGCGGCACATATTCTGAATCTGATTGTCACTGATGATTTGAGGGATCTTCATGACGTGATTGCTCAAGTCAGGACTGCTGTGAGATGGGTGAGATCTTCTCCTTCAAGGTTGGAGAAATTCAAAGTTGCTGCGAGATATGCGGGCCTAACATCTAAGAATGGCCTTTGTACTGATATGCCTACACGATGGAACTCAACATTTTTTATGTTGAAAGCGGCCCAAAAATATAAGCTGGCATTTGCATTATTGGGTGACGAAGACATCCAATATGTTAAATATTTTGATGCTCACAGGAGATTGGGGGAACCCGTAGATGATGATTGAAAAATTATATCTTATTTTGTAGAGTTTTTGAGGTTTTTTTATGATTCACCACGAGGCTATATGGAACTTTGTACCCTACATCCTATATTGTATGTCAGCAAATATGTAGGGTAAAAGAAGAATTAGATAATATGCTCGCGGGTGGTCAGATTAGGCTATGAGAGATGGCATTAATTATGAGGACAAAGTACAACAAGTATTGGGGAGATTTAACGGGGGCGGGGTACAGGAAAAAATTCCCTACCCCCGCCTATGAATGGGCGGGGGCCAGGGGAGGGGTAGCCCCGCCCCGTAGGGGCAGGTATCACCCCTAAAATAATGACTTTTGTAACTATGTTTTATAAATAAATAAATATATTATTTATCATTCTCTCACCACACATTAATATGTAATATATTTTTTTAGTCTTCTATTTAAATACATAAATTTACACATCAATATATATATGCTTAAATAAAATGACAAATACGACAAATCACATGTTGATATGTGATGTAGGAGATGATAAGTAGAATTTTTCTTTATCACTTTTAAAATAATTGTAAAATAAGAAATACTTTAGGTTGGCTTGGTTTCATAAACCTTTCGAACTATCTCATCTCATCTCAACATCCAAACACAAACATTTTTAAATTTTATATTTTAAATTTTTAAATTTGTTAAATTTTTAAAATTTTAAATTTTTAACTTTTTCATCTAATCATTACCTAATTATTATAACTTTCCAAACTTCTAAACAAAACACAAACAATAATCCAGCTTTTTTAAATTCCAAAACAAAAATTATATTAAAAAATTATATTATAACTCTCTTTAACTTTCTAATTTTTTTCTCTCATTTCTCCAAATCCCATAAAAATCTTAACTCAAACCATTCACTACTATTCACAAATTATCTCTCACTACTATTCATATATTTCTCATCTCATCTGTGTAACCTAACTAGACCTTAGTCACAAATAGATTCTATGAAAATAAATCAATAAACTAAAAGTGGTTTAATGTAGTACATTAGATTATAAATTACTTTTATTATAAAGTAAATCTAACATATCACGTCAATTTACATAAGATTTACTTTGATAAAATTCTTTTATAGCTGTAGCACTCCTCTTATAAAATTAGGTCTTGTCTTCGTCACTTTCTTTTGGTTTGGAGTCTCGTAAAAATTCTATAATCTTACCAATCTTTTATTATTATTTTACAATGCTATTCCAAATCACGATTGTGTAAGTTTGAAAATATTTTTAACCTTGCCAACAATTATATTAGTTGGTTGTAAAATTACAAAATAATAAGAAAAATAATAATTACAGTTTTAGGGTGTGTAAATCTCACGTATTCTCTTTAAAAAAAATGAGTAAATATGTGATCATAAAAAAAATTAGTTGGTTGTAAAATTATAAAATAATAAGAGAAATAATAGTTACAGTTTTAGAGTGTGTAAGTCTCACATCCTCTCTTTGAAAAAAAGTGAGTAAATATGAGATCACATAAAAAAATATTTTTTTAATAATAAACCCCATATTTTTTTCAAAGAAGGTGCGCGAGACTTATACACCAGACAACATTACTCAAATAATAGAGAATTGGTATATTGCTACCCTTTTATAGTATCTTAATAAGTGAAATAAGGCCTTGTCTCTTTTTTTTTTTTTTTTTTTCAAGNCTTGCATTATGATGTTGAATTTTTATTTTTCTTTTTCTCATTATATCACATGAAGATGAAGATGAGTACGTTTGTTTTGGTTGTAAGATTTTTGTATATTTGAAAAATATGTTAGAGAGTTGTGATTTTGTTATGGGTTTACTAGTGTTTTCCTCTAAATCTAAGCGCGCATTTTTTATGGCATTAACATTCAAGAGAGAAAAAAAAAAAATCTTTTTTTCCTTAATGAGTACGTACCATAAACTAAAATGAAAGGTAGGAAAAAAAATATATTTCCCTATAATATAACTATTCATAAATGCACAAAACGTATGAGGGAGGTGATCGCTAATTAATAAATGCTAATCTTATCCAAGATTTAATAGGAGTTGTTGATGTCGTATTTCGCGAGCCTGGGCGACTCAACGCTAGCAGTGCTCGAATAGTGACCTGCATAGTGAAGAAGGGGGACCTCGAGGTCCATTGAACCTCCGAAACTTAAGTCAGTCTCTATGTAGGACATGAAGAGGGAATAATGATGAGTATGTGCGTAGAAGTTCATAGAAGTTAACCGATAATCACATTTATGTAGGTTGCGGGTGGCGTTTATTTATATTTTCCGACCGGGTCTTCACAGTAGTAGAGTGTTACTCTGTAGGAGATTGTTCATGCCGCCTACTCGCCGAGCTATAAGGCATCTTAGGCTCGCCATGTGTAGTCCAACTCTGGGTTGGATTGAATAGGGCGAGCCTTCTTCCCTAAACTTCATTAATTCTCAGTGTGAACTACCCTAGATATTCTTGGGTTGCATTGAATGTGATATTCCTTCTTTCTTAAGTTTCCCTGACTATCACTTTTGGGTAGCGATATTTCCAGTCGGTGAGCTCATCTGTTTATTGGTTAGTGGTTTCCAAACTGTCTTTATTGTCGTATGTTCCTATCTACTTATTCCACTTCAGTATATCCAAGGCCCGGCCCGTTTCCCATGTCTAGGTTTGGGCCCGGACCTGAATCCAACCCAGGGAATAACTCCCTTCACAGTACCCCACGATATTTAGCCCCGTTTTGGGGCTGGAAATTATAAAGAAAATTTCTTGTATTCCTATTTCCTCAGCTTTTCTTTTCGTTTCTATTTCCTCAGCTTTTCTTTCCGTTCATATTTCCTCAATTTTTCTTTTCATTCCTATTTTCTCTATTTTTCTTGTGGTTCCTATTTCCTCAGCTTTTCTTTCCGTTCCTATTTCTTCATTGTCCAGTCCGAGCTATGAGGAGTCCATGCACATGGTGCTTTACCGAGTTGTATTTTTGTTCTGCCGCTTTTCCTTCTATTTCTTTTAAGTGATTGGGCTTGTACCCTACGAAGGCTGGCTATATGATTAATAAAATAATCTTGTGTACCTGGCTGTATGATTTCTGTTTTCTCCTTGCATTTTCATATCCTTTGTCGCCAGTCAAGGGACTGAGCTTGTACCCCGTGAAGGTTGACAAGTCCAACCTAGGGATTGGCTTGTGTTCCGACTAGCTGTTGTTCAGGGCAGAGCTCGGAGGCTCTGATCCTTAGCCAATGCATTGTAGGCAGCAAGATTGCACGAGGCTCGACAAGTCGAGGAACTTGTGTTTCGAGTGGCTAATATATGGGCAAAGCTCAAGGAGCTGGTCCTTAGCCAATCCATTGTGGCCAATCAAGAGACTGGGCTTGAATCTGGCAAATTGGTGAATATCTGTATGGTCAGGCGATCCTTGACCTTTCCCACTTGGCGAATATTTATGTGGTCAGGAGGTCCTTGACGTTTCCTGCCTGGCGACTAGGCGGCCCTTGACCTTTCCCACTTGGCGACTGGGCAGTTCTTAACCTTTCCCACCTGGCGACTGGGCGGTTCTTGACCTTTCCCACCTGGCGAATATTTATGTGGTCAGGCGATCCTTGACCTTTCCCACCTAGCAAATATCTGTATTGGGTGCCCGAGCGGGGCCCAGATGGCCTATATTGCAGGCGTTTGTCGTTTCAAGTCATAGGAAATAACTTCGTTAGTAGAAATAGAATTCTCATGAATTTTGAGAGAGACAAACCGTAGATGTTTTAGTTGCTGTGGTCAATCTTTTTTGCCTCGACTAAAAATCTGTCTGTTGTTGATTGTGATTTCTTTGTGGGTGGGTCCAAGCAAAGCGAGCTGTGTTTTTCCAAGCCGTGGAGGTGCATCCCGAGTAGAGGTGACTTCCCGAGCTAACGGATTGTCGTGCAAGTGATGTCCCGTGTAGATGACTTCCAAGCGAGAGTAGCCTTCCCATGTAGATGACTCCCGAGCGGGAGTAAAGGAGCCCTGGGCAGAGGAGGTGCCAAGCAGATCATGACATACCGAGCAGGTAACTCCTGAGCAAAGTGAGGTGCTTTCCGTGTAGATGACTCTCGAGCGGTAGTGGCCTTCCCATGCAGATTAGGTGAAGGTGCTTCCCGTGTAGATGACTCTTGAATGGGAGTAAGGGAGCCCTGGGTAGAGGAGGTGCCGTGCAGATCATGAGATACTGAGCAGGTAACTCCTGAGCAAAGTGAGGTGCTTTCCCAATCTGGTCCCGAGTAGGTCATCTCCGATTTGGTGAGTCCCAAGCAATGTGAGGTGCTTTCCCGAGCTGAGGAGTCCATGCATGTTTTCCGAGTTGATGGGGTCCCTAGTAGGTGCATAGGGCACTTAAGTGATGTCCCGAGCAAAGGTTTCCCGAGTAGGTGACCCCCGAGCAGTCATTTCCCGAGCTGGTGGGGTCCCAACTAGGTGCACTGGGCACTTAAGTGATGTCCCGTGCAGGTGCTTCCCTTGTAGATGACTCCCGAGCGGGAGTCAGGAGTTGTCCCGAGCTAGTGGCTTCCCGAGTAAGTGCATCCCGAGTAGGTGCACTGGGCACTTAAGTGGGATCCCGATTAAAGTGAGGTGTTGTCCCGAACTAGTGGGGCCCGAGCAAAGTGAGATGTTGTCCCGCATGGGTAGGGTCTCGAGCAAAGTGAGATGTTGTCCCGAGTGGGTAGGGTCCCAAGCAGTGGTTTCTCGAGTAGGTGGTGGTCCTAAGCAGTGATTTCCAGAGAAGGTGACTCCCAAGCAGTCGTTTCCCGAGTAGGTGGGGTCTCGAGTAGTGATTTTTCAAGGAGGTGCACTGGGTACTTAAGTGGGATCCCGAGCAAAGTGAGGTGCACCGGGCACTTAAGTGCACAGTACCCACTCGAGTACTGTGCACTTGGGACGCAGTGATTGTGTGTCACTATGCACTTTAAGTGCACAATAGTTGCCTGCTAGTGTCCATGCACAGTACTCGCCTTGTTCATGTCCGTGCACAATGACTCTAAGCGATCAGTCCTTATTGGGCGGCTAATCTTTTCATAGTTCAGTGGAGTGATTTACTCGCCTGGGCGTGAAAGATTTATCCACCCATTTTCTTTGCAGTGTTCTTCTTTTTGTGAATGTAAAAATTTAAAAAGGTAAGAATACTTATCTGGAGGATCTTCACTCACCTGGGTGAGGAAAGATTTCCTCGCCCATGTTCTTCGCTACATTCTTCTTTTTGTGAATCTGGAGGATCTTTACTTGCCTGGAGGATCTTTACTGGCCTGGGCAAGGAAAGATTTACTCGTTTGGGCGAGGAAGAATTTTTTTTGTCTGGGCGAGAAATGATTTTTTCGCCCATTTTCTTCGCGCCATTCTCCTTTTTGTGAATCTGGAGGATCTTTACTAGTCTAGGCAGATTTCCTCGCCCATTTTTTTTCGTAGCGTTCTTATTTTTGTGAATGTAAAAATTCAAAAAGCTAATAATACTTATCTGGATGAAGCTTTATTCATCATTCATGAGTACTGTGCACTTGTGGTGCAGTGCTTGTGTGCCACTATGCACTTAAGTGCACAGTATTTGCCTGCAAGCGTCCAGGCAGCGTGACTTCCACTTAGTCGATCCTTACCGAGCACCTAATCTTTTCTTATCCATGGGAGTGATTTACTCGCCCATTTTCTTTGCTGCGTTCTTCTTTTTGTGAATGTCAAAATTCAAAAAGTTAAGAATACTTATCTAGAGGATCTTCACTTAGCTGGGCGAGGAAAGATTTACTAGCCCATGTTCTTCGTTGCGTTCTTCTTTTTGTGAATCTAGAGGATTTTTACTCGCCTAGGTGAGGAAAGATTTACTCGTCTGGGCGAGGAAGGATTTCCTTACCCATTTTTTTTCGCGGCATTCTTCTTTTTGTGAATGTAAAAATTTAAAAAGCTAAAAATACTTATATGGAGGAAGCTTCATTCATCATTCTTGAGTACTGTGCACTTGTGGTTTAGTGCTCATGTGCCACTGTGCACTTAAGTGCACAGTATTCGTCTGTTAGTGTTCGAGCAGCTGACTTCTACGGAGTCAGTCCTTACTTGGCACTTAATCTTTTTGTGATTCACTGGAAGATCTTCACTCGCCTAGGCCAGGAAGGTTTACTCACTCATTTTTGTCGCTGCATTCTTCTTTTTGTGAATGTAAAAATTCAAAAAGTTAAGAATACTTATCTAGAGGAAGCTTTATTCACCATTCCCGAGTATTGTGCACTTGTGGTGCAGTGCTTATGTGCCACTGGGCACTTAAGTGGGCAAGACAATCGTCCTTCTGCCACCTTCGCCACGTTCTTCTTTTGTATTGTCGTAGCCTGTTCATTGAGTCTTCCTTCCATTGTTTCGGATCTTACTTCTTCCTGTTGTGAGCTCTGGGAGAGGGTTGTTGCCAGCATACAAAGAATACGCTATTTATGGGACAACATAAATCCCACAGACGATGCCACTGTTGATGTCGTATTTCGCAGGCCTGAGCGACTCAACGCTAGCAGTGCTCGAGTAGTGACTTGCACAGTGAAGAAGGCAGACCTTGGGGTCCGTTGAACCTCCAAAGCTTAAGTCAGTCTCTATGTAAGAGATCAAGAGAGAATAATGATGAGTATGTGCGTTGAAGTTCACATAAGTTAACCGATAATCACCAAAAATCTCTTTTTTGTTGGTCGTTGGTGGCGTTTATTTATATTTACCGACCGGGTCTTCACGGTAGTGGAGTGTTACTCTATAGGAGATTGTTCATGCCACCTACTCGCCGAGCTATAAGGCATCTTAGGCTTGCCATGTGTAGTTCGAACTCTGAGTTGCATTGAATGCGGCGAGCCTTCTTCCCTAAGCTTCATTAATGCTTGGTGTGAATTGCCTTGGATATTCTTGGGTTGCATAGAATGTAATATTCCTTCTTTCTTAAGTTTCCCTGACTGATACTTCTAGATAACGATATTTCCAATCGGCGAGCTCATTTTACTGGTTAGTGGTTTCCAAGCTATCTTTCTTGTCATATGTTTCTATCTACTTATTCCCCTTCAGTATATCCAAGGCTCAACCCGTTTTCCATGTCTAGGTTTGGGCCTAGGCCTGGGTCTGGACCTGGATCCAACCCAGGGAATAACTCTCTTCGCTGGGAGTAATACCAATAAGTTTGATTGAGTTTGGGAATTTTTAATTAAGAGTTGAATATCACATTTATTAGGAATTTTCATTTTTTTTTTCTTTTCTTACAAAAAGAAAAGCTGATTAACATAACATAGATATAAATGAATGAAGATCATTGATAGGAAAATAAGAGCCTACGCTCTCACCATGGCCCTTTTCACTAACAAATAAAAAAAAAAAAAAAGCTCATAACAATGGCCTTATAAAAGAAAAGTAAAGTACATATAATTATTTTATCATTTTTATGCAACTCTTCAATAAAATATATTTTTACAACTTTTACGTAACTCTTTCAATAAAGTATTATACTCGTTTGAATTTATTTTATTGAAAAGTTATAAAAGTTGTAAAACAATTACCTTTATTGTTTTTCATTTATATAAATTTATTTAAATGAAAGCTATTTTTTAAAAAATAATAATAAGAAAAAAATGATAAAAATACAACAGTTTTTACAACTCTATATTATAACTTTATTTTATAAAAATATCATCCATTTAAAACAGAATTATAAAAAAACAATTGTAATAAAATGGTGATCTGTATTATAACTATGTTTTATAAAATGCATTTAAAACAGAGTAATACAATGATTGTAAAAAAATAGATCCGTGCCATTGTGATTACTCATTACAATTTGTATAAAGTAATAAAGTGATAGACATATTTTTCAACTTATGTCTTAACTCTAACTCCTGACCTTGAAGTCATGAAATATTAGCTCATACCAACTGAGCTACCACCTTAGTGATAGTAAAGCCTGGCATTTGAGTCATGGGATGAACTTCGGACTAGCTTAATATTTTGGAGGTGCTGTGGTGACAGACTCACCCTTAGAATAGTAGCTATAGCTCAAATCGAACATTCCACAGCGGGGAGGGACTCCTATGGTCACGACCAGGAAGAATTGTTATGCTAGTCGCCCCGCTTCCCCTTTTTGCGAAGAAAAAAAAAATATTTAGGCTATCATATTTATTGAGCATGATTGAGAAATTTAAACATAATAATAAGTGATATAAAACCGAGAGAGAGAGAGAGAGAGAGAGAGAGAG
>QEOT01004140.1:78038-103112 GCA_003123785.1 Pterocarya stenoptera
AAAAAGATACAACCCAAGGAATATCCTATGAGTCTATGATTTCTTTGTTAGATGATAAAAGTCCAAGTATAATTGAGTACTGAAGATAAAGAGCGCACAATGGCAGAGCTTCATAATTGTTTTGTACACACTTTAATGCTTTGGTTTTCAGCTATTGTACTAAATGTGAACAATGCTCATAACTTCTTGTCTTTAATCTACCATTCATAGAATGTATCTGGTGTTCTGTTGTATACCTTCTGTGTACACAGGCTATGCCTATTTCATTCGTATCAATAAAATTTATCTCTTATAAAAAAAAAGAGTATAATTGGCATGATCCTATTATGATTAAATAGGTGACTGTTGACATGTTTGGTTGTTGCTTGAAGCTAAAAGGTGAGTAGCTATGAGCACACTCTTTTGCCATTTATGTAAACAAATTGACATCCTTTTCGAGGCTATATGATATGTACATATTCATCGATTAGACGATGTATAGCCCGTTCCTTGATAATCCACGTTACATGTGCCTTTCATTATAAATACGATGATTGAAAATTCAGTATGCTTCTGCTATGCCATGATATGTGTGTAGAAAACTATCATATGCTAAATGAATGAAGAGCTTTGCTACTCATCATCAAAATGAAGGAAAAGATAAGGAAAAGAAACAAAATGAATAATTGAATGTATGTTTGAAGTGGACATGTCATTCTGGCTGGACCATGACTGTTGAGGAGCTACAGTACCAGAGGTGAGGGGCGGATGGCTGGCTCATATGGAATTTAAAGCTTGGATTGTTTTATTATTATGGAATCTTTTATGCCTGGCTCATATGTGATTTTTTTAAGTTAGAAGCATTCCTGGCCCTAGAGGAAGGGGTTGTTACACTTATCCATCAAAATAAGCTTTTAAGGAACAAGGCTCTAACATGGGCACAAACACATTGTAAAATGACTTTACTTCGAACATTCATTTCG
The DNA here is from genome assembly GCA_003123785.1 of Pterocarya stenoptera. Classification (NCBI taxonomy): domain Eukaryota; kingdom Viridiplantae; phylum Streptophyta; class Magnoliopsida; order Fagales; family Juglandaceae; genus Pterocarya; species Pterocarya stenoptera. The sequence continues at coordinate 79,001 of QEOT01004140.1, forward strand.
TGGATGGGCCCAAAACCATTTTTTATCTTCACCAATCCACCTGACTCGAATACAACCAGTTAAAGAATGAGATGAAGAGATCCACCTCCCATAATTGGTCTCCCTAGCAAAATCGGCACCACTTAAAAGAATGAAATGAGAGTTGATAGTAATCTGCCACCTAAGCATCCTTAGATGAACGATCTTGAAGGTATGGAAATGGCATCCATCGGTAATTGCATAGAAATCAAGGAGATCCATCACTACCCGACTAAATTGGCAGTAAAATGTTCCCATAAGATTTACACACTCAATTCTTTTCTCTTAAGTGAGAGCTCCTAACTTCCCAGCGAGTCAAATATGCTCTCAAAACAACTTGTGGTTGTTCTATTTACTTTATCATTTGAAGTGGTATGCCACTTAAAGCTGTAATTTGGGAATTCTGGGCCTTTATCCAAATTGCAACCGCAAAAACCAAATGAAAGCAATACATGCAGTGGGACAACCACAAGAAAAGTAGTTCACATATATTCTTCCCAATGGAAACCAAGACCTAGTGAGTATCTCCCAATTATAGGGAAAAGATTAGGCAAAAAAAAATGTTAAGTTGCATTGAACGTCATCGACCTCCCCACTCACATTGGAATATAACTACTAAAACATCCGTATGTGAGCTAAATGGCGTGTCAAATACAGATAGAAAATGCGTGAAAAATAATGTCACATGCAGCAAATATAATAACAAAAAATGAATCTAAAACACGAGCATGCAAGAACTATATGCAAAAACTAATCAGGGAAGCTTCAATTAAGCATAGATTAGCAACATAAAGCAAGCAAAATGATAAAAACTAAGCCAATTATAATTTAATCTAGATTACAAGAAGATCAGGCAAAAGTAAGACATACATCCTCCTTTGCCTCTCGCAGTTCACGCTTACGTTCTTCTTCCATCCATTTTTCCTGCTCTGCAAGTTTCTTTTTGTAAGCAAGCGTGACAAATTTGTCCTTGTCTGAATAGAGGTGGTCATCTTTGTTTCTCTCTTAGCAATTTTTCTCTCAAATACTATCTCACGGTATTGCTCTCGCTCTTTAGTTTTTTCTTTTAATAGCTGAATATATCTTGACTGCAATAGAAGCAAGCAAGTCAATCAGTGACTACCACAATTTAACTACCTTCTTTGGCAAGTATAGCTGTATAATCACCATCTAACTACATCTATGATGAACAAGAAAAGAAAAATAAAAAGGTCCGACTTCATTTTTTAGTAAGTAAAAAGAATAGCAATCTCTTATTACTATTTTTTTTTTATGACGGGGGAACCACCCCATGGCATAGCCCTTAGGACTCACACATGGAACCTAAACACCAGGGGAGACTAGCACCGCAACCCACTATCATGGCCTCCCACTTAAATCGCAGTTTGATCCCATGGGGCTCATGCACACAAGTTCGCCCTTACCACTTCGGCTACCCACAGGTGGGTACCAATCTCTTCTTATATAGACTAATAATTAAAAAAACAAGTTAACAATAGCTAATATTTTCGATATTCTCAATCAATATGAGAGTCTTCAAGAATCCTATAGATATCACTTTGGACTCAGCAAATTCCTATCTTTTACTTATCCATTTATTGATAGACAATGAACTCATAGGTTATACATAACTGAATATGTGACTTCAACATCTAAACCTTACTTTCAGGGTGGAGGAAATGTCAATCAGTCCAAAGACTATCCACCACATTGTGATCCCATCTGATTCTATTGAATAAAAATTTATGAATCTATTTCTCAAATATCTAGAAATATGGGAAATTCAAAGTCAACGAGAAAATAGATCTTCATAACTTTTCAAGAGTCGGAATTGTAATTTGTAGTTGTTCAAGGAATAGACACTCTTCCACACATATATATGGCTTTTGAAAACTCATGTCTGATAATATATACAACTATAACTTTAACATACCTCTTCCATTCAAGCATGACCAATTTACACTCACTCAGATTTTAGAATGCCTCTAATAATTTTTTTTTTTTCTTTTTGATAAGTAAAAAGAATGCCTCTAATAATTCAAAGAACATTAAACAAAAATTTCGACAAGATTGACATCCACATTGCAAAGGTAAGTAAATACATACAATCAAGCCAAAAAACTTTACGCAGTACCAGTTATGCAAACAGCACCTCTCCAGCTGCTTCCACAGAGAGAGAGAGGAGGGGGGAGCAACAACAGAACAGTAGAGATCTGGTATTGAAGAAGGAGAAGGAGAAGGAGAAGAAGAAGCAATAACAGGAAAGAAAAGATCTGGTAATGGTAGACAGAAAAGCTCCTATGCTCAACAAGCTCTTAGCAGAGACAAACATTCGGCTAGGAGAAAGCTTGCCTTGGGCATTCTTTATTCTTGAAATTTTGGTCAAGCGACCTATGAGGTATGGGGTACTTAGGATTCACTTTTGATAAGCTCAGTGCTTCAGCTTTGGCGCTTTGCGCTTTCCAACACTGTAAGTACCCCATAGCCCACGGGGTGTTTGACCAAAATTTCCTCTTTCCTTTTTGTGCTAGGCTAATATTGTAACCAAGATCCACATAAAACCCCATCGTTGCAACCAGAAAACTCCAGTTCCTCAACCTGGTTAAAAAAAACTGATGTGTCAAGCTTCAACTCCCCTCCCGTATAAGGGATACATAATCCTTAATTAAGTACCATGTTACCCTCAAAAACATCACATGTTCAAAAAATGTTATATGCCACATTGCTATTAAATTGTACAGAGCCAGGAAATCAATCCAACGAATATATAAAAGAGGTGGATGCTTCTCAAGCTTCAAAACGTATAAAATTCTAAATGTCCTTCGTAAAATTAAGAGGTTAAAGGAAAGAAAATTGAGGCCTCGTTTGATCACATAGATGAGATGAGATGAAATGAGAAATTTGTGAATAATAATAAGATAGTTCATAAATAATAGTGAAATAATTTGAGCTAAGATGTTTTATAGAGTTTTAGAAATGATTTAATCTTATTTTTGTTTTGGAATTTGAAAAAATTCTAAATGTCCTTCGTAAAATTAAGAGGTTAAAGGAAAGAAAATTGAGGCCTCGTTTGATCACATAGATGAGATGAGATGAAATGAGAAATCTGTGAATAATAATAAGATAGTTCATAAATAATAGTGAAATAATTTGAGCTAAGATGTTTTATAGAGTTTTAGAAATGATTTAATCTTATTTTTGTTTTGGAATTTGAAAAAATTGAATTGTTTTTTATGTTTTGTTTGGAAGTTTAGGAAAGTTGTAATGATTAGTTAATGATTAGATGAGAAAATTGAAATTGAAAAGTATTTGTGTTTGAATGATATTTGAATGTTGAGATGAGATAGGTTGAAATCATATGTGAAACCAAATGAGGCCATGCATTATTCTTTCCTTGTTTCGACTCATCATAGGTGAAATATAACTTTTAGTTTTAGGTTAGGTTTGAATAGTGAGTTGAAATGAGAGAAGTTGATATAAAAGTTGAAAGTTGAATAAAATATTGTTAGAATATTATTTTTTAATATTATTATTATTTTGGAATTTGAAAATTTTGAATTGTTTATTATATTTTGTATGAGAATTTAGAAAAATTGTAATGATTAGATAAGATTAGTTAAAATCAAATCTGAATCCAAACATGGCATTAGTATTATATCATCAGATAAAGATGCCATCTAAATGATGGTGAAGAAGGTGGATTAAAAGTTCCCGTTATTTTGTTCTTTAAGAGGTTAAAGCAGTTTTGAGATTATTGACTTGATTGATAATCAAACCTTTTCTTTTTGCTGTAAACTATTCAATTAAGATATTTTATTGAATTTGGTAAATAAGAGAAAATAATAATAATAAAAATATTATTTTTTAATATTATTTTCGTTTTAATATTTGAAAAAGTTAAATTATTTTTTGTGTTTTATTTAAAAATTTGAAAAAGCTGTAAGTTTAGGTAATAATTAAATAAAAATGTGAAAGTTAAAATTAGAAGCTGTTTATATTTAAATGATGTTTGAAAAGAAAATAAAATGAGTTAAGATAGTTATTCAGTCGAGGAGCTGCTTTTGCAAGACAATGAGCAACCTAATGTCCTTCTATCTTTACATAACTCACAGTTCAAGCTAACATAGTTGACAGAACAGTTCTTATGTCTTACACAAGTTGGCCCTAGTGCGACGGATGGGTTTGGGGATGAGATGAGAATTTTGTGTTGTATTTTAAAGTTTAAAATATTATTTTTTAGTTTTGAGATTTAAAAAAGTTGAATTGAGATTTGAAAAAGTTATATTGAGATTTGAAAAAGTTGAATTGTTTATTATATTTTGTATGTGGATTTAAAAAATGTGTAATGATGAGATGAGATGAGATGAAAATTTTGTGTAATGATGAGATGAGATGAGGGTAACCTCCTGATGCATTCACGAGAGCATCTACTATTTGCTTAGTATCACCTTCCAATTCTATATCATAGAATCCTAGCTCAAGAGCTTGACCTCTTCAATCCCTCATAATTTCAATCTCTATCATTTGTTTGGACGCATCTAAAGCTTTATCCCAATTGGTTTTGACTGAAAATTCCTTTGGAAACTGCCAAGTATCAATGAAAGATGGTCTATGTCCAATGTTGCGTTATTCTTCCCCTCGAGAATTACGAAAATCCTTCAAATGCATCTTTGCTGCCTTAACCAAATTATTAGGATGTTGGAACTTTTCTTTCAATAGTACTCCTTCCTAAACTATCAACTCCAAAAACATTCCCAAAATGTAACTTATGTTTGCTCCCTTCAAAACTTTTATGGTTTAACCTAGTTTCAGTAAGGAACAAAATATTTAGCTTCTTTTCCTTTACCATGTAGCAAAGGGTTTGAACTGTTCGGGGATTGGCAAGTCCTCAACGGTTCTAATTTAAGAGATTCATGGCTATCGACGGGATTGACTAACAACCTCTGCCTATATATCCATGGGTGGGGTACCCAATTTTTTCTTGTTAGTCATATTCCTTACCCTTTTCTTAGCATTCCCTCTAATGTTGTTCTACAAAGAACCTGAAAGTTTAGTGGATTGCTTTCTCTTTCGATCTTCTTGATGAATATTCTCAAATTTCAGACTTGGAAGTGTAGGATTCTTGACACACCTCTTCCAATTCTGTACCAAATTATGCACTTCCAGGGGTGAAGATGAATGATGAAGTAGATCTGTCTGTGCACACTTGTCCTCATGATTGGGCAGTAGCTTCCTGTAAAACCATCAATAGAGTAATGTGTGGATTGGCTGCTCTTTCCCCAACATTCTTGCCACCCTGGTCCAATACATTTGGCATTGAAACAGCCAAGATTATGCAATTGATCCCAGAAAGATTTCAGATAGACAATCAAACTCACTTAAAAACAGTAAGGACCGATCAAATAACCACGGTTGCCTATTAAGTACTTTGTGCATATCCCGTTCGTTAACAAATTCCAAAAGAAATAAATTCAGACACACTTCATGAAAAAGAACCACCCCATCCAAATTTCAAATCTTCAGCATTGTTGCTTTCACAATTTCATTTTTTAGTTCTTTTCTGCTACAAGTGTTGCAATCATCGTAGTATTCTTCGTTTTAGAATTTGGAATAAGCCCATCATTCACCTCCTCCTCCGTTAACGACAGATTACCCCCGCAAAGCTGTGATTTCCTTAGCCATAAGGGAAAATTCCACTGAAAAGCCTCCACAATCGAGAGATTTGGAGTAGAAAACTTGCAAACAACTCTGTTATATATGCTTCTAATTATATGAAATATTATAAAAGAAATCCTATAATTTCTTATGAATGCTTTTTTATATTAATTTTCTATGAATATTTTATGAATGAGGGATATTTGCAATTTTCGATTACTGGGATTCTTTATTTATAATAAACTAATCCTAAAATGTAACTAGAATTTTATAATAATAGGAATTATAATTAAATATTAATTAAGGGGTTCGTACTTATTTTTAGTCTAAGCTATATTGAATGGATAGAAGGATGATTAGAACTAATTAGAATGATAATTAGAATTGGATTGACGTGTTGGTCTAGTGGTTCGGCATCACCGCTTTGTTGTTCGTTTTTTATGTGGAAATAAAAATTTAAAAATTGTGATAGACAAATGTCATTTTATTGTCTATTTAAGAATCTTTACCCACAAATTTATTCACTCTATACTTTCTTCAAAAAATATGGAAAACACCTATTTTCTTCATTTTTGTCTTCCTTTTTGGATCTAGCTATTTTACCAACATTGTTCTGGAGTCATTCGTTTGGATTCACGCATACACTAAGGCCCGTTTAGACGTTAAGCTGAGTTGAAATGAGTTGAGTTCTTTATAAATAATAGTGAGTTGAGATGATGGAACGAGTTTTGTAGGGCCCACCTAAGATAAGTTTATATGTATTTGGATGTTAATAATCTAATATGAGTTTAGGTATATTTATGGGAAGTTGAAAGATATGTTGAGTTTAAAAAAAATTATGAGTTTCACGTGTAAAGAGATTTTGAATTGAAATGAATTTAGTGATTTGAGAGTTGGATATTTAAATGTTAGACTCAGTTTAAAATTAAACTAGTCCAAATTTCAAATAGGGCCTAAAGGAGATTGAAAAACATGTGTAGATAAGAGCACATCGGCTAAATATTCATTGCGTGCTTTTATTCAACATTGTTTTCCCAACTCCAAGGAAGTAGTTTCCTCTACACCCTAGATCAACTAACTGATTATCTGCAAGAGCAAATCTAAATCCCTCTATCTAACTATCTGATCTATCTCTATCCCCGATCTTCTCTCATTGAGATAAAATCTCATTAAAGTCTCCAATGACACACCATGGTACATTCCTTGGATTAATCCTTGACAAAAAAATCCCATGATTCTTTTCTTATATTTGCAACAAGTTGGCCATAAAAGCCAGTGAAAAGTCATTTTTCTGACGATATCTCAGTTGTGATCCAGCCACTTATATTTCTTAAAGAATAATTATGTAATGCAAAGTTAATGTTTGCCTTCCAAAGTATAGCCAAGCCCCCACTCCTCCCAGCAGAATCAATCCTAAAACAACCTTCATAACCTAACCTTATTCTCAGACCCTCCCATTAAGGACCTTTCAATAAAGTTTCCATTAAGAACAAGAGTTTCGGACACTTATTTTTAACCATTTGGTAAAGAATATGAATTGTTCGAGGGTTTTCAAGTCCTCATTGTTATCCCAATTGAACCAACATCATTTTCACAGGTGATAAGATCCACCGAGTGGCAACAAGCTATGTTCAGACTAATTGCACATAGTCTCAACAGATTCAAAACTCAGTTAGTTGCTAAAGGATTCCAACAACAAAATGATTTGGACTATGTTGAGATCTTTAGTCCAATGATTAAACAAGCCACTATCAGAGGGGAACTACGTACAGGGGTGGGGAAAATTTTCAAAACCTTTCTTTAATACATAATTTTTTTAAGAGTTCTCAATATAAACCTCCCAAAAAAATTCCCAAATATCTTAGTTAGCACTTAGTTTTCCAAGTTCCTTTTATTTTCTCAATAACTTTTTCATGCTTACACTTATTTTTTGGTCATTAATAAAATCTCATATGCTTACACTGATTGTTTTCTTTTTTTTTTTCACATCTCATTAATAGGCAAGAAAATTTATCGGTCTTTTTTTTCTTTTTTTTTTTTATAAGCTATGTTGTATATTTAAAAATCTCATTTTTCCTATTTGTTGACACTTTTCATTCAACTAGAATGCTAGCTAGTTTATTTTGATTGGGTTTTGTTAACATCTATGCTACCATCGAGTTAATAATTAGAAATGAAAGCAACATATATCACATGGCTATTACTATCTATATAATAGAGCCTTTCAACATTCAGGCTTAGATTCAACAATAAAATTTATTTTCTATTTTCTTAATTTTTATCCTTCATTTGTGCTTTTATGATGAATTTGTAAAACAATAATGACTTTTTTATTATTTAATCGATTTTGAAAAGTTACAATATTGATTTTTTACTTAAAAGTCTTTAAATAGAGATTTAGTAATGCACGTATACCCATATAGAGATGGACTACAAGAACTTATATGCTTTTATATTTATGTCAGTTGGGCCCCCAACAAAAAATTCACGATTCCGCCCTTGGCCATTATAAGAGTAATACTTGTTCTTTTTGTTCACTTTAATTGACATTCTTTCATGAGGCTCTTGAGCAAGACGTATTTATGGAGTGTAACAATTCGATCCCAATATTGTTAGCAATCGAATATGAATAATTTTATTGGGTCTAATTAAGTTTAATGGACCATTATTTTTTTTAAAGCCTGTTTGATGTTTAGCGAGTAATTTTGAATAGGCTACGGGCCTAAATTCTATTATGATAGGTTAATGGTTTTATCAGGCCTAATAATTGGTTTAAGTCCTATTTTGATTTTTCTTAAAAAGTACCCCAACCTAGTCGTGGAGCCTACAAAATGTACCCAAACCCATGAAATCGAAGGCCCATTCTGTTTATAAACTCCAAGCCCATGCACAGTATGGTTACAACAGTATACATATATATACATATGTATACACAGTAGGCATCTCGGTTTGCCTTCCAGAAGAGCCTCGCCGCCACAACACCAAGCAACCACCTCCCTTAAGCAAGACCGGGTGCAACCAAAACCAAGGGTCCAAGAGTAACCATGATCACATGGAGCAACCCAATGTGGAGAAGCTCTTCCACGCCTAGAACCCCAATCTACAAGAAAACCACCCAAAGTGAGCGATCCCGTGAATGATAGCCCCCACATTGCACATCACTCTTTCCTATATCGAAAGCCACCATAGTGCGTTGCAATCTATTAGGAGCTTAAGGTCCAGTGTTTGGGTCAAGCTGATGGGCTCTTGTTATGTAATCTTTTAGGTTTTAGCCTGCTTTGTTAATTTTTATTTCACAACTGGCCTTTGGCCTTTTGTTTGGGGGCCCATGGCCTTATAACCTATACTAGCCTTGGTTATCAAGTCTCACAATATATGTAGTCAGGGAGCTCAGGTAGAAGGCATTCTGGAAAGCCGTTAAACATTTTGGTTTTCATCTGGAGGATTGGGAGCCTCGAACATCCCAAAGCGTGTTTCATTTTAGAGAAATGATATATACAAACCCCAAATGTACAAACTCCGCACAAGCCCTTTATAAAAAAGTGGACTCCACCATGAAAAAGTATGAAAAATTTACTTTTTCTTGATGGGGTCCACATTTTCACAAAAGGTTTGTACAAGGCTTGCATCTTTGGACTTGTATCTAGCATTACTCTTCATTTTATTCCTTTCATGCATTTGATATCCATCATTGTCTCTTCCTTATTCTTAATTCTCATTTTATTTTCTATATTACTGTTCTTCCAGGTGGGGTTCATAACAATTGGTATCTAGAGCTACCGATTCTTCATGGACGAAGTACGATTCAATAAACAGTAAGCAAATTTGCTGTTAATGGAAAAGATTTTGAAAAAATTGCTACAAATGAGCAAAAGACTAGACGGAATGCAGCAAAATTGCAAGAAGATGCAGGAATCTCTTATGGAGTGGCAAGACCAAGACCAGGAAGACAAAGAAGACTAATTGGTAGCTACCAATTCAACAAAAGAAGTACAAAAATTAGTAGTAAATGAAGAAAAAAATGATGTTCGATTGAAGGGGGAGAACATTCTATTTCTCTTTATTTTCAGTAGTCCTTTGAAGCTAAGAGAGGATCCCACTGCTATCAACCTAGGCGAGAAATCACAAAGTTAGAACCAATTTCTGATTTCATGGAAGCGTCTTCAAGATCAACCTTCGGGAGACATCACCGACAAAATAAACCATTGTAATCTTCCACAGATCTGTCTTCGCAAAGGATCCCATACCCAATTTAGAAGTGAGACCTGGGATGGTGTTCGTTTCAATGAGGATGCTCTACTCCAAGAAAAACTGGTCTTCAAACACACATTCATTCAATTGCAAGATCGAGTTAATGAGAGGCAGAAGAGCAAGATATTGTGAGTGTTTGTTTTCTGTGTGCGCATTGGCATGCGTGAGAGAGAGAAAGAGGGAGAAAATATCGAGTTCATCTTCTGGAGAAATGGCGTTTTGGGATGCCATTCAAGCTACCTTGAGTTTCACGTAGAGGAAAAAACTGCTTATACGCTTGCAAGATCAAATGCTTGAACATATATGTTGAAAGTTCAAAGCAAACTTAAAGGAGCGCTAGCAACAAGAGACTCTTGATTTCCTTTCTAAATACATTCGCTCAAGCATTTCTCGTTATTTTTTCTACACTCTCATGGATAAGGTATATTTGTTTGTACACTTTCAGGATATATTATGCAAGGTACACTTCTCTTGTGAAAGTAGGTGAGTGTGGGAAGGTGGTTAGAGTAGAGAACTTGTTTGAAGAAATGCTTGAGAAAGGGGTAAGACTTGATAAGGTCACGTTATCCACCTTACTTGGGTTATTTGTTTGGAAAATTGTTGTAGTTGGGTGTGGTAGTTCATTTGACTTTTGGTCTATTGCATTATGTTGCATGTTGGTTGGGGTTGGAGAGGCTTCTTTCATAAGTCATGCTGCTCCATTTATAGATGACAATGCCCCTGCTGATTAGAACACATCATGGTTTGCAAAATTTTACATATGTATATACCATCTGGAGTAGCTCTAGGCTATGTTTATGGTGGACTTGTTGGAAACAATTTGAATTGGCGTTATATGTTAATTGGAAAGACATTTTTTATGCTTCCCCTTACTATTTTGGGTTTTGTGATGAAACCCTTGCGTGTAAAAGTTGTGGGGCCTGTTGCTGTTGGTGGCTGTGTAAAATGTGACACAATAGATGGTAATGATGCTGAAATGGGCAGAACAAAATTGGAGGAAGCTGCTGATTACAAAAGGAATGATCAAGTTGTCGCAGTTGCTTAGACAACGACAAAAAGCATCTCAAACATTCAGAAGACTTTGCAAATGAAAAAGAAAGTGAAGATGAAGTAGACAAGCTTCGGAAGTCTGCTTTGGATACATTGGAGAAAGCTAGTGAGGAGTCATTCTTTGGTCAGGGTTTGAAGGGTCTTGATAATTCTATGGAAAATTTTGACTCTAGAGCGTGTAATGCGCGAGGTAGTGCATGGAAAGGGGGTACATATTTGGTTCACAAGATTGAGCATTCTGCTGTGAACCTTGCAGAATCTATTCAGCATGGTAGTTTACTAGCAGCCGGTTTTGTTGCACCTTTCATTTTAGAGGGTGGTAAATCTTATATGGCAAGGGGAATGCAAGTGCTTGAACTCGTAGAAAATGAGACTATGGATCTCCTTATTACAGAAACTAGTATTGAAGTTGAGAAGAACGCTAAATTAGCAGAACAACAAATTAGTAAGGATCAATTGTATGAGAAAGTTACATTTGATCGGTGCTTCTATATATATGGAAGTCAGTAACATTTGAAGGAGCTGGAGGCATTCTCCAATCATCATGCTTTATTATTTAACTGAAAAAAGGGAAAATTATCATCAGAACAGAAATCTATCATGGATGGGAAGCTTAAACAAGTCCAACAAATTTTTAGTTTGAGTATTGAAAGGGATGGAAATGAGTCATATGAAAAGGTTGCTGCTAAAGAAGAAGCACCTCCAAAGTCCCTGTAGATTTTGAAAAGTTTAAACCTTATATTAGCTTACCTACAAAAGTGTCAAAATATCCCATTAATTTTGAGAAGATGACTGATGTGCCATCTACAACACAATCTGATACATCCCTTTATGGGGAAGATGGGTCCTCTCTCATCAATATCCACACTTTCAAGAATGGGAAATTGGATACCACATAAGTCAAGCATTGTCAGGCATGATAATAGGCACCTTGGCAGCTTACCAAAGAATATCGTTAGAAAAGAATGGACCTCCAGTTATATCAGTGTTCTCCTTGGCTATACTAGCTACCTCTTTTAAAGAAATGCAGCTAGAAGGGATTGGAAACTTGATCATAAAATTGTATCAGCTCTTAACCTTAAAGACAAGGTTCTCTAACGGGGAGAGATTGTTAGGAGTTTAGGGTCTGATGAAGCACCCCAACGTGACTCCTTCCCTTTCGTCGCTGCCTAGAGCCACCACATCCCTCTGCTACTCCAAACCACATGCTTTTCCATGCCAACAACAAACGCACTAAAGCAATCGATGTATGAGACAACAACCACCATGCACAAAAGAAGCTGGCTAGCAACCACCATGAGTTTAAGCTTAGTCACCCAAAGACTATCGGGATCCAACCTCCACAGAAACTGACATTTGAGCACTCCTCGTTAGCCCTGCGCCACCCTGGTAAGCCCATGGCTACCGAACTCACTCTCCCCCTATGCTCTTTTGCTTCTCAGTTTGACATCACCCATCTCTCTCTCTCTCTCTCTCTCACACACACACACACACACACACACACATTGCGCTTCCACTGCCCTTGCCACCATCGATCTCAATTCAGCTACCCACGTTGCCCCTGCCTTCTCCCACACGGTGAGCCCCAAAATCCCCTTCGTCATACGACTCTTGATTTCTCCAAAGAATTTTTTGTTCCTTTAAATTGAAGATGGGTCTTAAGTTGTTGCACGTAAACCTTCTTTTTTGGTGGGGCTTATTCCCAAGTCTGCTTACTCTCTTTAAGTGGGCCATACGGATATAAAGTGGACTTGCGTTTGAGTTGGCTTTTATGTTAAAGGATTATAAAGCCCCGTTTGGATTGAGAAACTATTTCAACTTATCTCATTTCATCATTACTACTTTCTTAAATTCCCACACAAAATACAATATACGATTCAACTTTTTCAAATTTCAATCCAACTTTTTCAAATCCCAAAACAGTAATAATATTAAAAAAATAATATTCTAATAATATTTTATTCAACCTTTAACTTTTATCTAAAATCATCTCATCTCACTATCCAAACGGAGGCTAACATTGGGCTGGGTTATATTTTCATAAAACTATTATATTATGCTTTTTATGGCCTTGATTTTAATTGAATAACTATTTTAGCCCATAGATTTATTTTATAGAAAATATTTAAGGGATTTAAAATATATTACTAAAGTATTAAATTATGATTATCTTATAGTAATCGTTTATAAGGATTTTAATGTCGAGTATTATTAAGTCTATTTTATTAAGTTAATATTCCACTGTTATTTTATAGAATAGATAAATATATTCCTTACTAACTATATTTGAAAGATTAAATATGATATTAGTGTTGAAATAATTATATGATATTAGAAGTTATTAATTTTAGTATATAACTTAATATTTTATTAGATTAAATTCCATGATATTGTATTTAGTTAAATAGAATATTACGACACATTTTTTTAAAAATGTTAGTAATGTTTAGTACTTTGTATAAGTAACGAGCCATAGAGTAGATTTAGGAAGTAGAGTAACGAGGTAAGTTGCTTGATCATAAATTAGGTACAATCCATTAGTTAAATAGATTATTATTTAAAGTTAATTCTTGGAAGTCACTTTTTATGTACCTCGCAAGTCATGATATATGCAAGCATTTAATTCATTATAGCACACGATCATGTTACTTTTTCACATCATGTTCAAATTCAGCATTTTACTGTTATTTATGTTATTATGTATGTTATGCATCTCATGTTACACGAGACACGTAAACTTTCTTAAGTTCTTAAGTTCAAGTGCAAGATAAGATCAGATCAATTTAATCAGATGGTCATTTAGAAGCATGACACCAATGCATATTCAGCACGGATGTGCAAGCCATTGACTTAAACGTGGCCTACTATAGTATGCCAGAATACTACTCTGCATTTTCCCTTGTAGGCACATGATTTGGGACTGGTGCATGACTTTGCATATATGGTTAAGTGTATTGACCAATTAGATCAATCAAATAAATCAAGAAAAATCATGCATAGCATAAGCATGAGCATAAACAGTCATGATTTTGTTCTCTCACGCATGAAGAATTTTATGAAAATATTTACGTTTATTATATTTATGTTGTGATGGATTTTTTTATTGAGTTTTCATCTCATTTTAGTTTTATTTTATGTTTTTAACCACCTAGGTAAAGATGATGATGATTACGATTAGGCGAGCGAGGCCTAGGAGCAGACCAATGAACTTTAGTGAATACTATTTTATGACTGTCTTTTTCATTTTAGTTGGTTTGGAAAACTATGATTATGTTTTTGTTTTATTATACAAGCCTCTTGTCTGGCTATATTTACGTGATTACGTGACATCCCTAATATACAGGAAGGAGGTGTTACATGGAGCCTCCTAGTTTTATAGATCATCAATATCCTCATTATGTTTGCATGCTTCACAATGTAGTTTATAGCCTCAAACTAGCCCCACGAGCATGGTCTTACATATTGAGGCAAGCTCCCATTGCCCTTGGTTTTGAGGAATCTCAGGTTGATTATTTTCTGGTTTCTTTTCACCACTCCAATCCATCTTTTGGACTTGGTGCATACATATGATATAATAGTCACAAGGTCTCATCTCTCTTTGCAATGTTTTTCACAAGACCAAAATGGCTGGAGCCAAACCTTATCCTACACATCTATCTTCTGGTACTAAGTTATCTCACTTGAGTGGTGACCTTTTGGAAGACCACCATGTATAGACAGGTTGTAGGCTCCTTATAGTATTGTGTTCGTACTCGACCATAAATAGCCTTCACAATGAATCAATTGTGTCAATTCCTTCACACCCCCAAACACGGCTCATTGGTTAGCTGCAAAGAGAGTGCTTTGCTATCTCAAAGGTACTCTTCATCATGACCTACACTTTGGCAAGAGTTCTATGAACTTAAATGCATTTTGTGACTCAGGTTGGGCTTGTTTTATTGATGATGGTAGATCTACAACATGTTACGGTATCTTTCTTAGTCCATGTTTTGTCTCGTGGTGTTCCAAAAAACAGTCCATTGTGTCAAAGTCTTAACACAAAATCTAAAATCTGAGTATAGAGCAATGACCTTTGCCACATATGAGTTGTTTTGGAACTTCACATTCAGGTTACAAAATGTCCCATTATTTGTTGCGACAACTTAGGGGCCTTGGCTCTAGCAGCTAACCCTATCTTCTATACTAAACCAAGCATGAGGAGGTTGATTGAGAATATAATTAACAAAGATATTCAATTCAAATTGATCTCCACTGATGCATGGCTAGATGACATATTTACAAAGCTTAGATCTAAGTTTCAAGTCACTGAATCGTCCTTCAGCTTGATGGGGATGCTAGCTAACGTCACGGCTACAGTCCTCATTGTTGATTCAATGTCATATCAGCAGTCAACCACCTCTGTTATTGGTAGTGTTGATAAGCACAAAGGACATAACGATAGTTACATACTCAGTGGAAGGCCATATTAATAAGACTGCAATATGGGATAGAAAATGGTTGGATATAATTATCTTGAGCTATCATTTTACTGATTTAATTTATTGTAACTTATATATTAGTTAGTCGACATCATCACAGATTGAACGATGTAACAATTTTTTTTTTTAAAAGAACTAAATATTTGGGTTTGAGTCTCCTAAGTAACTTGGAAGACTTGCCACTGGATTGCAAGATTTTGATTTCTTCATTTTTAGGGGTGATTTGGAGAGTGAGATGATATGATAATTTTGTGAATAATAGTAGTAAGATAATTTGTGAATGAGTATTGAGATAGTTTGAGTTAAGTATTTTTAAGATTTTGAGAAATGAGAGAGAAAAAGTTGAATAAAAAATATTATAAAATTAAAATATTATAAAAATATTATTTTATAATATTATTTTTGTTTGAGAATTTAAAAAAGTTAGAATTATTTTTTATTTTTATTTGAAAGTTTGAAAAAGTTCTAATGATTAGTTTGAAAAAATTGTAATGATTAATTTAAAAATTTTATATTTAAATTATGTTTGAGAATAAGATGGAATGAGAATTTTGTGTCTCATATGTGGACAAGCCCTTAGTATTTTTAGCACAAAATTACTTAAAAAAGACAGATAATGATATAAAATAGAATAGTATGAATTTAATCTAAAATACATGTTTTAGCGATAAAGAAAATATGAGATGTTTTGGATAAAATATAAAAGAGTAGTGCTACATATAATTACACTTTTATACTTTTAAATTTAAATTTTGAATTTTAAATTTTAAGATTTTCAGCATATCAATAACTAACATGTAAAGAAATAATTTATTTTTATAAATTTTTCTTAAATACATTTAGCATTTTCAAACGTTAAGAAATCCATCCCATGTGTCCATAATAATAAAAAAGAATTCCATCCCGTGATATCACTTCCAAGTAGTGTCTTAACAAAGTGGTACCTATCTAATTGAGAGGTGAGAGTAGAAATTTTTTTTTATAGCACATGGACAAATATAAATTTTTTTTTTGATGTTTATAAGAATTTGAACTGAATTAAATTATTATTATTTTTTTAAAATTTTTGGAATCCAAAGCCTGCAATTGAGTTTGGTTGGTGAAAAAGACAAAGAAAATAGCAATAATTGAGAAATAATTGTTGACAAAATCCAACCACTTTAAATTTTGTTAACTTTTAATATTTATTGCCATCAACAAAAAGGCGCGCATCGCCGATTCGAACCTCCTTAATTAGCCTTTGTTTGTCCTCCCTCCTAAACGCTCAACAATGCCAAAGCCTCTCAGAAGACTCTCTTTGGCATCACCTCACTCCATGATTCCATCTCCGGTTTGGGCTGATTTGGATAATGAGATAAGATAAGATAAAATGAGATGAGATGAGATGATTTTAGATGAATTAAATAAAATATTAATTTTTAATATTATTATTATTTTAAAATTTGAAAAAATTAAATTATTTATGATATTTTGTGTAAAAATTTATAAAAATTCAAATGATTAGATGAGATGAGATTAAATGAATTGAAAGTGTTTCTATATCCAAACTAAACTATCCAAACGGGGTATTGAGTAATACAGATTATCATATTTTTTTTTATCATCTCATAATATAATATTAAATAATTAAAAATTATTTATTATATTTTATTTATGAACCAATAATTTAATACTATGTTAAGAAAATAGAGAGAATGATGATTAAGTGCATGTTTGGGATTGTGGTCTAAAATATAGCTTATAGCTTTATGGCTTATAACTTAAATAATAAGTTTTATACTTCAAAAGTTGTTTACTGTTTGATGAACATGTATCTAAATACTTTTTAAGTTAGTTATATTAAATTTTTAAAAATATACAGTTATCTATAGAGCTTTTCGATAAAGACTTCAATTTGGTGCTTTTTTAAAAAGTAGATTTTTAGTTTTTTTAAATTATTAAAATATTTTTTATAAATTTATCAAACATATTATTTTTTTTAAAAAGAATTTTTAAATAGTTAAAAGCACTTTTTAAACTTTCAAACGCAATTCCAAACGGGCTCTAAAATCCTATCAATAATATTGAAAAGATATTTGTCCAAAGAAAATTCTAAAGATAATATTGAAAAGATATTTGTCTAAAGATATACTAAAGATAGAGGTTTATTCAAAATCTTTTTTTCAAATTGAATGATTTTATTTTGATAAAAACAAATATAATATGTATATCTTAAAATATTTAGTTGTACGCTTAAAATTTATAATATATTTTTTTTCTTTGAATTAAACCGAACGCCTCAGTCCATCTCAATTTTATTTATTTATTTAAATATAGTAAAATTTTAAATTATTTTTATTATTTAAATTATTTTTTTTCAGGTCAGTAAAAGGAAGAAGTGGCTTCCCTCCACATCTATATCCGAACCGAATTCCCTCCTTTGTTTCCCTCGTTTTCTGCTCTCTTTCTCTCTCCCGCTTTTTCATTTTCCTTCTTCCCAAACACCCCCAACCCAGATCCCACCTCTCTCCCTGCCCCCCCTCTTTCCCACTTCCCATTTTACCTCCTATTCCTCCGTCCACTTCCCCGTCAATTTCCTCGCAACTTAATTACTTTGTGTCTCTCTCCTCTTTCTTTTTCTCTCTCTAAACCCCCCAAACCCCGAAGCCCACTCGTCTCGATCTCTGTTTTTGGCTCCATGTCTGGCTCGCGAACTCCCACCCCGTCGCGGCCTTCGCCGCCCGAGCAGATCATTCAGCAACAGCAGCCGCTTAGGCGGCAGCTCCCTTTCTCGTCCTTCAAACCGCCGTTCGGTACTCCAGCAGACTATCACCGCTTCGCTGATCCTCCCCGTGGAGCCACTGATCACGAGGCAGAGGCCATCGTTGTAAAGTCTCCCGTGAGTTTTTCAACATTTCGTTTTTCTTTTGTTAGTGATAAAGCTTATGCATTTTATTTTTAGTGTATGTGATTGGAGAGTCGTTTTCGGATCTGCTTAGCAAGTGAGTGGAATAAATTGTAGGGGTTTGGATTTCTTAGAATATGTGATCGGAGTGAGTTCTTCGGGTTGGTATTTCTAACAAAATTATTTGTACCGTTTGCTGGACCTGGAGTAAATCAAAAGTCTTTGTTGGGGAATTGAGTTAATTCTGTGGTTGATCATGTGCATTTGGTGATTTTTGTGTCTCTTGTTGGTTTTGCACGTGAAACTATTATTCTGTCAGTCATCCAATGCTCTGTATCTTGAAGATATTAGGATGTTGCAATGGAGAATATATTTTTTTGCTAGTTGATTAACAAGTTTATCATTTTATGCTCCACACTCTTCTTTGGTTTTTGATATGAACTATGAGTTCAAATTGGTTATAGAACTTCAGCCATGCGTAGGTCTTCTTGAAAGAAATAAAGTGACATATTGGATGCACATCTGAGAGTAAATTAATTCTTCAGACTCAAAGGTCTAAAGTATGTTCAGATAAATATGTTTATATCATCACATGAGGACCTATTATATTTGAAAATGTTTCTGGGAAGTTGGGGTTGGGAGTCATCAACATTGTCAGTGGTACTGGTGCTGGTACTGATAAAGGCTGTCAGAGTCACTGATCATCAACTTGATAGCTAAATTTTGTACGTGCTCATAAATGGTTAAAACATGATTGTATTCGAAACCAGCATTGATCAAAGTATTATTCTACATCATTTTTGTCATCAAATTGGGAAACAATAATGGAACAGGACAATGATGTGTATTGGCATTGGTGCTCCATACCGTATGGTATCATGAAGGATTGATAAACAGCCTTTTTCCACAGGGTTGCCAACTATAGAACTTTCTCAACATGGTTGCATCTAGGGCTTTAGATTATTGCATATATTAATACCGTTATGTTCCAAGTACTTATTCTATTAATAAGTATTTCAAATTGAGAGAGCTATCTCTGCCATCTCAAGCAGTCATATAATCTAGATCCCAATGTTGGTGTAAGCGCACTTGAGTGCACAGTGCCAAGGCCGAAGGGCTTCACACACCAAAAGTGAAGTGCATTTACAAAAGCGTTTTCTTTTTGCACTTTTGTGTGAGCTTAAAGCACAGCAAAGTGCGCTTTTGTGTCTTTTTTTAAGGGAAAAAAATATAAAATCAGTTCAAAACCCAGAAAGTGATGTAATCAAATATTTTTTAAGTATTTAGTTGTGATGGACGCTATTCCCGGACACCCGGTGCCAATAAAAAAAAGGTATTTAGTTGAGATTGAAGATCCTTTATGTACCATGGTACTACATCTTGTCACAAGGGATGGATGTGTGTTGAACCCGATGTAATTATCCAAGTTGGCCTTGTAGATGGATTGATATATGATTGCTTATGTTGGCATAGAAGACAATAGCTATATTAATTGAACTTTGTTAGTCATGGTCTTTTTGGCATATTTTGATCGAGTCATCTACTTTAATTTTGATTATGCCTGTCAAATATCATAGATGTGTATATTTTGTAAAGTACAAGATAATTGTACAAAATATGTTAAATTTTATGCAACTTTTTTTTTGATAGGTAAATAAATTTTATTTATTTTATTAGTAAACAAAATTTTATTGATTATAAGAATAGGCAAGAGCCCAAGTATATGAGGCATATACAAGAGCAAGTTGAGCAATGCCTTAGCTTGACAGGTAAAATAAATTTTATTGAAACATGTAAATAGGTGTTGCCCAAGTACACATGGAGTAATGGTATACAAAAGTAAACACAGTTATAGTCTAGGAAGTAGAAAATGATACAACAAAGTCATGAATGCTCGTTCCATTGAGTACAAAAGCAGAAAACCAAGACAAGGCGTGCAAAAAGAAATTTCTAAGTTCATCCAAAGAACGCCCCCTATCTTCAAAACTCCTATCATTGCTTTCAAGCTAAATACACCACATAAGACATAAAGGAATCATTCTTCAAACAGCAGCCACATGAGAACTTCCACGAAGACCTTTCCAACAAGCTAGAAAATCCACCACCCTCCTAGGCATCACCATGCAAGTCCGGTCCTCCTAAATATCTCATCCCATAATACCCTTGCCACCTCACAATGTAACAATAGATGATCCAAGGATTCACCATTCTTCTTACACATGTAGCAGCAATCTGTAACAATAAGTCCATGCTTTCTCAAATTGTCCATGGTCAAGGTTTTCCCAAGAGAGGCAGTCCAAACAGGGATTTTTTTTTTTTTTGTTAAGGCATCTTACTCCTCCAAATGCATTTCCAAGGAAAAGAAAGATGGCTATGAGATAACTAAACCTTGTACACTGATTGAACAATGAACTTCTTACTCCCAATATGCCAAACCATCCTATCCACGTCAAAACTAACAATGCATGCAGTGTATTATAAGCTGAAAAATTAGAAGTAGCTCCAATTTCCCAATCTTGGGCAACTCTATTAAAATGAAATTCCATTGATAAGGGCCATTAGAGTTGCCCAAAAAATCCAACACTGAAGTCCCCTTATCAGAAGCAATACAATAAAAGGAAGGAAACATCGTCTTGAGAGTGAAATTACCACACCAAGTATCATGCACACCCCTCACTTGAAGGTCAAATTGAAGGCTTACATAAAATTTTATGTAACTTGTTTGTTACTTGATTTTTATGTCACATAATACTCTAATAAATTGAGTTAATAGGCTAAACATGCTACTATTTCGTTTAAAGATTTTGTTCTATTTATGGTTTTTTTGTTATTATACATAATGTTTATTAGTGTGTCCTTTACTTCAGTCAGGCACTTGCACTTTTTGCCTAGGCTCCAGATAGTGTTTGCGCTTAAGTGCGCCTAATGCTCACACCAACACTGCTACATTTTCAAATCAGGGCTGATTGAATTAGCTAGGGTTTCCATCCACTAAACCATAATTTACTAGTAGAAGCATCAAAAACAATTTGGTTGTGCAGATTTTGAGATGTCTGCATGCTGCAGACATGTCTGGATACCTGCCTACCGACAAGTTTTTAATTTACATCCTAGTGTAGCTGTAAGACCTTTATCCTCCTATCATGATTGCTATAGTCATGTCTTTTTCAACACGTGATGGATGATATGGATATTTGCAAATTCATGACCATGTCCATATCTATAATGTTGAGTCAATTTCATGTAGTGGACAATTTTGTTCTATATTGGAAGTTCTAGGTCTTGTTTGGTTACCAAATATTAAAAAAAAAAAAAACTCAATAAATTTTGAAAATTTCAAACCAAACATCTTCAAATCTAAAAAAAATTGCCATTTCTACTTTTCATCCAGTTATGGTTCAAATGCATAAATCAAAACTAGTTTTACAATTACCAAAACAAAATCTACTTTAAGAAATTATATTCAAATACTTTTTCAATACCTATCCACTTTCACAAACCCCAATACAGAGCTTTTTTTTTAAAAAACTTTTTATTTAGAATTTTTTCTCGCCTTTCCTTGTGTACTTGGGCTATGTATATCAGTATTTAATAAAGTCGTTTACTTATAAAAAAAAGAAAGAATTTTTTCTCGCCTTTCCCAAAACCTAATAAGACAACATATAAAAAAGCCCTCAAATATTCTCAAAATTTTCCATAACCAAACATTCAATTAATTATAATTACTCATTTCTGGGGAGGACTGAAAGATCTTCTAAACTGGATCGTTTTGCATTGACAGTATTAAAATTTGAAGTATGTATGCTAGTTAGACATACTTGTTCGCCAGATCAATGCTCTAGTCGTTTTAATATGTGGATGGATATCCATTGCTTGTGGTGGAAATGGATGTAATTTCACGTACTTCCAAGACTTCTTTGGTTGACAAATACCAATCAAGTTCTAAGAGATAGCAACAAGGCTGCTCAGTAGTGATGCCAACAGTTGGGCCATCAAAGAATTTTACATTCAAGAATGCTGTCCTTGAGATGGGTCAATTAGTTAGTAGGAAGCATTAATAAGATGAAATGAGTATTGCACAATCTGATGGTTTTTTTAATAAGTAATGAAGGATTTTTTTGGAGAAAGTAATAGGCATAGCCAATGTACAGTGGACGTATGCAAGAGAGACACCTATGCTTGGTTGACAGCTGCTACAAGAAACTCATGGACACTTGGACTGTTAAAATCTATTACAATGGACCATTGAAGTAAAAGTTTGAAAAAGAGAGCTCTAATTTCGTCCATTGTCCACTCGGAGTCTTCAAAACTTCAAACATTTCTTTCCCTCCAAAGGCAACGCAATAAACATATGGGAGGCATCTTCCAAATTGCTACATTATGTGGATTGCCATGCAAGCCTCTCCAGCTTGCTAAGAATCAACCAGTCTTCTAGGCATCACCAAGCCAATATCACTCAATCAAAAAAATCATTCTATAGTGTCCTAGCTTTTTTGCAGTGTAGGAGTAGGTGGTGAGTCTCCCCATTGCTTTTGCACATACAACACCAATTCGTTACAATGATCCGGCGCTTTCTTAGGTTGTCAGTTGTGAGAATCTTCCCTAGGGTAGCTGTCCATACAAAGAAAGCTGCCTTTAAAAGGCATCTTGGTCTTCCGGATACTCCTTCAAGGAAAAGGATTTGTATCTTGAGTGGTAAAGGCCTTATAGAGTGAATGGACTGTGAACAATCTGATGGTTTTGATTTGATGATTTGAACCCTACTTTTTTCTTTTTATCGGTAAACAAATTGTAATTGATGATTTGAACCTTACTAGTTTTGGGAGGAATGGCATCTCATGATGTCGTAATGATTACAAATGAAAACTTGAATTCTTCACATATATATGATGCACTACTGTGACTTCAAGTATCCTTGCTGATGATGAACTACTGTGATATCAGAATCTTTGCTTGGAAGCTAATGTGCTTTTATGGTTGAAGCCTTAATTTTTGTGTTTCATCATAAGATACTGCCCTTTACATACAGGAATATAAGTAAAGGTATGGCAATGACAATTATATCTGTTTGCATTATGAGTTTTTTTTAATTGAACAATAATCAAATTTTAAAAGAAGTATCTCATCATACGGGTCAGACTGATGTCTGAAATTTACAAGGCAGGGCCTTTTATTTCTGTGTTTTTTCTATTACTGGTTGAAATGGGAGGGCAAGGACCTATTAATCATGAAGAAATAACACATCTACGATACGTTATTTAGTAGTGTAAGAGAATTATATAAAATGTTATGTTTAAATTTTTTGTAATCAGTTGATTACTTCATTCTCATGTTGCATATTACTCTAATAAATTGAGTTAATAGGCGAAATCTATTATCATCTTGCTTTTTAAACCATTTTTTGTTCTATTTTTTGGATTTGTTTTGTTATTATGTCATATTTTTTTAAGAAGGGCGCTTTACTTCGGTCAGGCCTACGCTTGCATTTTGTGCTTTGCACCTAGGCTCTAGATGGTATTTGCGCTCAAGTGTGCCTAGCGCCTCCACCAACATTGCTATCTTCTTCCTTACAGTGTAAGGCACATAGATGGTAATATTCAAAACTGTCTTCAGTAATGACATACCATTAAAATAGTGTATGTAAAATATTGATTAAGAAGTTGACATCAATGAGCAGCCTTATTTTTGGTGCATTGGATTTTTCTGACATTTATCAATCTCTTCTAAGTTTGATAGATATTTTTGAGTTCAAGTTCTGGGAAAGATGGTCTGTAGG
>QEOT01004140.1:114610-138224 GCA_003123785.1 Pterocarya stenoptera
CCATGGCTAACATAAGCACACCACAGCCCCAAACTCCACCTTCCGGTGCTACCGAAGGGCCTCCTGCTGCTAACCCTACCAAGAGTTGAGACCCTGGAAAGTGTACGTGGATGCAAGACTTAACTTTGTTCAGGACTTATGATGTTCAACCATTCTGTTGTGTAAATCCCTGGAGGTGGGATTGAAGATTCCCCAGCTGATGCTGCAGGATGTTCCCAGAAAAGAAAAAATTACAAGAAACTACCGGATGGAAGATGGAAGTAGCAGGTTCGTTGTATAGGTAAGTATGTCATATTGTAGAGAAGAAAACGACCAAAAAGAAAAGAAAGAAAACCAATGTTGCTTGTACAACCATGTATATTATTTACATTCTTGACTCTACTAGTACTGTACTAACTAGCTTGACCTCTAGGTTAACTTGATAGGAGAGGTATTCATATGTTCAGAAATTGAAAGAATAAAGGGAGGGAAAAGAGGATCTATCAATATCATATCATCCTGTTTGTTTTTTCATTTTTAACCCAATAATTTTATATAGATGTAGTGCCGTAACCTATGCTGCCTCTGGTTAGTGATTTGCATGAAGCCCTTCTTTCAGTTGTGGGAAGTGGTGAGACGGTTACCTCTCTCTCCATTCATTAGCACATTAACTACTGGTTGACATTTTTATTGGACTTCAACTTCTTAATAATGAGTGCTCAAATGCTCAAATATCTGAGGCATTTGATCAGAGTCGTTACCCTCAACATAAAAACAAGTCATTTCTTTTTCTTGCCTTTAGTATTTGTAAGATTGTTCATGTGATCCATTAGATGCAATAAATTGAAGGTCAGTCTTTTCACATTCTCACCATCCCAAGTTATAAAATTGTGGTTTAAAATATCGTCAATTTAATTTTCTTGGTTTGCTCTGTTTTGGAATGACCGGTAAACAATTCACCGTTAATTGAAAGGACCCTTTAATTTTAGATTTTGAAGGGACATGGGAAAAGGGCAATAGCCATGTGTTGTATTTGGTGAGGGAAAAAGAAAACTCCAAACAACCATTTTCTAATCCAATGGGCTTATACTTAGGGCGGATTTGGATTTAGAGATGAACCTGTTTTAGATGAAAGTTGAAAATAATATTGTTAAAATATTATTTTTTAATATGATTATTATTTTGAAATTAAAAAAAAATTAAATTGTTTATTATATTTTATGTGAAAATTTAAAAAAACTGTAATACTAATATAAGATGAGATGAGATGAAATACTTTTCGAATCCAAACAAATAAGAGAATTCGGATCACTGGCATTATAATCAGTAGTTAGTCAAGGGGAGGAAAAACTGTAGTATGACAAGAAGTAAAACATGGGTTTTTTGACCTGAAGAAACTATATAAAAAAAAAAAAAAAGGCTATTTTTCTTTCTCAACTTTCTTTCCAATCCAACTGGCAACGATTGGAGTAAGGGCTACCGTGGGAGGAAATCTGATTGGAGATGCGGCCTTGTGTGCAGCATATGCCAAAGCAAATGTGCCAACCTTCTCCCCGGTTTCATTAGTTGAGATCCCCACCTGCAAAATAATATAGTATATATGATACAAAGAAAACTTTAGACGACTTGCAGTTCATACAAAGAAAGGTTTTCTTTCACCTTTTGCAGCAAAGCTTGGACATCAACCCCAGCGCTAATTAGTGCATAGCAGAGTGCGAAAGAGATCAAAGAGAGAGTAATGGAGGTTGCCAAGTATGCTCCTCCATACTGTGCTAGCAGCTCCTTTGCTTGATTCCCTTTCGATTTCTTCTCCTCTCCATCACCTTCCTTTCCTTCCTCTTTCGAGCTAAAAATCTGCAGCCATCCATAACATTTTTTTTAAGGAATACAGACCAAACACTCTCATCATCAAGGATGAATTAGCATCAACAGTCACGCCATGCCTTTTCAACTAACTACCCAAAAACAGAGAACCATCTAAATTAATGGGATTTGAGTTCACTGAAAAGTTCTTTTTCTCAAACATTTCTTTGGCTTCTAATATCCCCAGATTAATGAACTATTTATTGAGAGAAGTAGCATGTATTGTATCAGTAATATCAGTTAATTCCTATCTATGAAAGTCGCATTGCATGAGACGAAAATCGCCCCCAGGTTGTCGGTGGTGAAAGGTATCCATCGAACAAATTAGAAACTCCTTCCCATCGATTTGCAGGTGTCAAAACCCATCACTTTGTGATAATGTTTTCCAATAGGTTTTCCTCATATTGTCTCTTTCATTCTATTATTCCTTAAATTACTCTGCAACCTGGGGTACCCAGGTTTATATATATTGAAATTTCATGTCTATTTAGCTCCACATCCCACTCACCATACCCATTTCTCAATTTGAAGACACCTTTTCTATCTAATTAGCAAAAAAAAAAAAAAAAAAAAGAGAGAGAGAGAAAAGAAAGAACAGAACTGGGAAACAAACCGCATTAGGAGCACCACCGTAGATGATGATGATGATAACCCATCACTTTAGAGGCCCACAAGCAAGCAAAACAGAAATAAAATGGAGAGAGAGAAGGAATGAACACCTTCCAGAGACCAGCCTCTAGGCCATACTTTTTTGTGATTTCCTCAGCTGAAGCAGAGGAAGGTGATGGAGATGAACATGGGCTTTCAGTTTCCTCTGTTTTCTCTTTGAGAGCTCTGACCGTGAACCGCTTCAACTTGGCTTGGGAGAGTGGAATTGAAGCGTGATAGCAGATTCTTGGGTGCCCTTTGCTGAAGAAAGAAGCATGGGAGAGAGATGCTACTGCTGGCAGAGCTGTTGCCATTTTTAGCCAACCAATGATTTTCTTTTCTATCTATTCAAACATGACCCTTTGTTCCGATGAAAGAGGGAGAAAAAAATATCTGAGAAAAACCAACGACGTAGAGAAGAAGAGATTTATGTGTGAACCAAGCAAAACCAAAGGGAGCACTGAGCAGAGCTGTGCAGAGGGTCAGTCATTTGCAATCGGTGGGTGCTAGTGATGGGCTTGGTTGCATTGCTGGCCCAACTCATTTATTTATCAATATTTATTATTTACTATCTTAGCTCTTATTTGTTTTCAAGATTAAAATTTAAAATTTTAAAAATTTTAAAAACTTCTCATCTCATTATTATAATTTTCTCAAATCTCCATATAAAATAAAATAAAAAATTTAACTTTTTCAAATCTTAAAATAAATATAATATTAAAAAATATATTCTAACAATATTTTATTCAATTTTTCAACTTTAATCTTATCTCAT
Source organism: Pterocarya stenoptera (assembly GCA_003123785.1). Classification (NCBI taxonomy): domain Eukaryota; kingdom Viridiplantae; phylum Streptophyta; class Magnoliopsida; order Fagales; family Juglandaceae; genus Pterocarya; species Pterocarya stenoptera. The sequence continues at coordinate 117,876 of QEOT01004140.1, forward strand.
CTCTGAAAACAAACGAGGCTTTAGTATTTTAGGATAATTAATTCTTTTTTTTCTTAAGATTTTAGGATAATTAATTCATTTTAAAGTGATGAATTTTGATGTTATAAAATCTTGAGACTTCATAAAGAGATTTTATAAAAGTGAACTCTTAAGCTTTTTTTCTAATAAATTTTAGCTAAAAACTTTAGGGATTTTAATTTGACAAAGATTTATTGATATAAAGTAAGACATATGCCAAGAGGAAGATAAAAGAATATATTAATTTTAAGGAAGGTTTGGGTTCACTTTTTTTGACATACAGACTAAATTCATATATCCATAAACTCCATGCCTTAGGATCTAACACCACCTTGCATCTTATTAATTTATCTTCAAACGAGATATATAAGTTAGAGAATCATGTGATTTGTGATAGTGATAGAATATGCATACGGGCATCACATGTATGAATGGTGTAGTTGTGAGACACGCAGTTGATGGCCTTATAATGATAAAAATAGAAATAGAAATATGATAATAATTAGGGTAGTGTTAATGTGCCACCCAGCTTTGACCACTGGTGTGTCTATTAGTACAAATTTTACTTTTTATTTTTTTTATTTACATTTTTTTAACATATTTAAAAATTTTTAAAAAATAAAAAAATATACCTATATTACTAATAATCACTTCCTTATTCAGTAAATAAAAAAAAAAAAAAAATTAAATGCATGAGCAGTCAAAATGAGAGAGCAAAATGATGTGATATAGTAGTATTATTCTAATAATTATGATAACCACAAGCCTGGTTATAGATCCCCATTTCTTTAGGTTCATATATATATGAATAATTCTTGATCTTATCAACTACTATTTACTGCACACACTCCACATCCTATGAAAAAATAAAAAAAAAATTGTCAAGTATAAGATGTGAAAGTGAATAGTGGCTGATGCATAACAAAACTTTATATATTTGTGTGCGTGTGTATGACTTTCAAAACAGCCGTGAAAGTGTATTGACAACATTGTTATGTCGCTTCGACGATTAGCTAAATAAATGGACATGTGTTACTTGTTTTTAAAATAAAAAATTGATCATTATTATAGGATAGGACTGAGATATGGTATAGTATATAGTATTTTTCTACATTTCATCTAATTTCAATCTTGCCGTGTTATGTGGTATTATTCATCAGCTATTAGATTAGCTCCGTGAGTCTTTAAAAATAACTAATAATAGAATTGATGGATAACGTCACATCATCGATCAACATTATAGAATAAGAATAAGATATATAAGTGTAGTATTTTGTATTTTTCTACATTAAAGTACTACCATTCTAATTGTAGTTTTAAGACAAATTGTACCAATATTAAAGTTGGATGAACTTGGAAGGAAATAATTTATAAGAAAGACATCATTTAATTTGTTTTGAAACCTTAATTAATTAATCTCAACAATATTAAAAACTCAAAAAGTTCATTCAACTTATTTTTATTTCGAAAACTAGTTTTAACAATATTTATGGTTTAAAGTTTTTGGCTTATCCATATTGTTCAACTTAAGTTTTCAAATAAAAAGGAAAAAAAAAAAAAAAAAGGACCAATGAAAAGTCATATTATGATATTCAAAACTAATTTAAATACATATATACAACATAATAAATCAAATTTAAAGTTTTGAATTTACATGATGAATCAGTGAGCATATATATGATTTATGGAGAATAAAACATATTTAATATTAAAGAAATTCACATCTAATACTCTTTTATTTTTATTTTTACATAACTTTAGATTAAATTCATTAAAAAAATATTAATTCGTCCCTCATGTACACAAGTGTAAAGGAGGGGGATTCTTTCCATTGTGGAAACAAGGGGAGAATAGAAGGGGCAAAGTTGAGAATGCTTCCAATTCGAGGAGAGAAGGCAGCTTTGCTGGTTCTTACACACTTCTAGTCCCAATTAATGGTTTATATGTTGTAGTTCCGATCCACTTGCTTAAACCTTGTGTCGATTATCAATCTCACAACTTAGAGCAAATTAATCCTTAGAAGGTCACTTACACACAATAATAAGACATCCTGTCTTGTTTTAATTTTTAATAATGTTACGTAGAGGTGGCAACATATAGCACGACTCATGAACTTGATATAAACACAATAGGAAATAAGTGGGCTTGAGTTTGATATAAATGAGTTTGGACTAAAACAAGTTGACTTGATAGGACATAATTAATAAATAGGTCAACTGCAAGTCAACTTGCGAAACCCACAATTAACATGTATAATACGAATAAATTCTATTTTTAGATTTTATAAATGTCTAGTTTTATAGGGCTTTTTTTTTTTTTTCTTGTTGGGATGTAACATTAATATTAGTATTTCACTGCTTGATATTTCAAACTAATAAACATTTTTTTGTTAATATGTAATTTTATTTTATGAAAATATTAATTTTCTTATATGTTATTGATCTGAATATTGATAATAAACTATTTTATAATGAATCTAGTTGTAATTGTAAATTATTTATATAGTTATCATTGTATTGTAATGAAATTATATTAATTGGGTTAACAAATATATATTTGGATCAGGTCAATCCATTTATATAAACAAGTTGAAGTGGGTTAAACGGGTTGAAACAAACAAGTTAAATGAGTCGTGTCCATGTTAACTCAATAAAAGTTAATTAGTAAACAGGTTAATTGGGTCATGTTGTATCATTCGTTATTTCTATGGGTCGTATTAGGGTTTTAGGGTCGGACTCATTTAATTAAATGGGTTGATCACCCATATAGTCTAATACTCACGACTTGACAAAAGACGAATACGATCTGCAAATATGAAATGCCGCTCCTAATGTTAGGTATAGTCCTAGGGTGTGCACTCCCTTTAAAAAAAGGTGGAGTCAATCATGAAAAAGTTATTTTTTCATGTGGGTCCCTGATTTCTCTTAGACTATTTCTTTTTTTTGAAAATGCTAATGGAGCCCCTCAAACTTACCGCTTGATTATTTTAATTTTTTTTTAACTTAATGGTTAAGGAAGTGACTATTAGTAAAGTTGTGTACTTATTTTTATTTTTTTCTTAATGATTAAGAATGTTAAAAAATTTTGAAAAAAAATAGAAGAAAAAAAGATCAAAAGTTTAAAATACACTAGAGGGCACGCCAGCGGTAACTGTTGGCTGCCCCATTAGCAGTATTCTTCTTTTTAATATTTATCAGTAACTTCTATCAACTTTAGGTTAGAAATCTAAATTTCAAGAAAATAATTCTATTTAATAATCTTGTAATTTATGATTTATCTTAATATATATTAACTAGATCCTATATATAAAAGAGAAAGTATCATGTATTGACCATGTAACAAAATCTTTGACCATAAATTAAGCGACATTTGAAAGGGTTCAAATAATTAGTTAGTAATTTGACCCACACACATATAATAAAGAAAAAAAATCTATTTATCATCTATTTTCTCATCATTCTCTCATGTGGCATTAGATGATTGGTTGACAAGTGAGATAGAATAAATAGTCTCCAATCATCTAATATCACATCATAGAATAATGATGAGAAGATGATGAGAATTGTGATGATGAGTAGCATTACTCTATAATATATATATTTATATGAATAATGCTAAAGTCATTGACAGATTCTCCCTATAGATTTAAATAATGTTACGATTTTTTTTTCTATTTTTTAAAATGTTTAGGGAGATTAAAAAAAGAAATAAAAAGATAAAAAAAAAAAAATAGAAGAGAAATTGCCTTATCGTGGACAGTGTCAGGATCCACTCTCTGTGGCCCTAGCATTGCCCATATATAATATATGTATATGTGTGTGTGTATATATATATATATATATGTATATATATTTAAATATATATATATATATATCTCTCTCTGTGAGAAATATACGGAATTCAACTGAAACACTGATACCGAAAGAAAAAGCTGCAGAGAGATTCTAGTGCTTTTTATACGCAGAATATACAATAAAATCGGAATTTGAGAGCCATTGGTAACTTCTAATCAGTCATCTACCTGTGCTACAATTCTAAGCACCAAACAGAATTCAAAACGTTGACTTGCTATCTCAAAATTAGAAGAGATATACTCAAGAGGATATATTCAGATTCTGAAAAGTACCCTTCAAATTTCCCAACTCCCCAACAATAAAATAAACACCTAAATCTCATAACAATACCGGATCACTCAGTTGGAAGTACTCCTGAAGAAGACATGCTTTATGGCTCTCATCATTAGAAAGCTGTTCCAATGCCGAAGCTTCCCAAGAACGGTGTTGGACGACACAGCCTTTGTAGCTGCCAATTCGGAGCTGATCATAGAATCGCCACCATTGGCATATACTTCACTGAAAGATCTGCTGCCGCGGCAGCCGCCACCACGGGGTTTGAGCATGCAATCTGTTCATGAGATTCCTATTAGCAATTTTCTTGTTCAGAGGGCTGCCTGGGCATATTTGCAGCCAACACCAGTATCGGGAACATCATCGTGCTGCGGCAATCGATGCATTTTTTCCCGTGTTTGGGAGGAGTTAAGGCCTCCGGTGAATGCTTGTATTAGATTCTTCAACAGGAAGGTTATGACGGCAATAACACAGGCTTTGGATAGGGTGTTCAGAGTTATTAATCATGATGTGGGAGGAGGAGGACATGATCATGCGGATATGTACTGAGATTAATGATCTAATAACTAGCATGCATTTATGAGACATTTTCTAGCTAGCATGCATGCATGCATGCAATACTTGTTTGTTCTTGATTGTGGCTATCCAATCTTTTCTTTTTCTTGAAGGCTACATTGTGGAATCTTTTGCTAGGTTTAGATTATAATTTTTTCCCCCAAAGCCTAAAATTTTGGGTGTTATCATCGAGTAAAAAGAAAAAACACGTTTATTTCTTCTTCTTCTTCTTCTAATTTGATATATATGGTTCTGATCGCCCAAAATGGGTCAGCCATGCATGAATTGAAAGTTCTTGTTGCAACTCTTTTCTTTTTTCTTTTAATTTGGAGATTGAGATTCAGATCAATTTGAATATTAAATGTATCCTAATCAGATTTGGATTCCTTAATGTTTTTGATTGATCAACTGATCTAATTAAGGTCTAAACCCAATTGAATTTTTTCACTATCTTTATATTAAGTAAATAATATGGAGCCCGCTTTATGGATTTATCTCTCTCCCATTCAAACCTCAATTTTTTTTTTCATTTTTTTATTTTTTAAATTTCATAATGGTCTTAAAATTGCAAACATGAGAAGAGATTATATATATATATATATATATTAGCCGTTGTTTAATATTTCTTCTAATGATCTATATATATATATATATGGGCACTTATAGAAGAAATGAAAAAAAAAAAAAATATCATAATGATCTATTAATTAGTCAAGGCCTTTTAATTTAACTTCACTCCAAGTTTATATTTTTATAAAATAAAATGCATCTGAATTAAGCAATCTTTGAATGATTGATCTACGTACTGACCTCATGATTAATTCCCTAAATTAAATAAATCTGTTGATCACGTTATAATTAATTGACTCGAATTGAAGTAATATTTGCGTGTCATTTAAACAAATAAAAACAATTTTCTTGAAGGGTAATGATAACCTTACATTTCCTTTACCACTACTTTATTATCCAGTTATTTTTTTTTTCTTTTTTACTTTTTGAATATGGATTGAAAATCTCATAAAATGACATTCTTGCATAATCTAGAAGAAAAGAAATTTAATTAACTAATATTAATGTAGTTTACTTAAAAATAAATTCAATTTTATAAAAATTGACATTCTTTTACTTTTTTGAGTCAATTTTTATAAAATTAAATTTATTTTTAATTAAATTATATGATTACATTGATTGATTGAATTTATTTATTTTAGATTATGCAAGAAAAGTCATATTCTAGGATTTTTAATCCAGATTCAAATAACAAAAAGAGAAAAAAAAAATTAGATAATAAAATAGTAATAAATAAAGTATAAGTGTATTATTACCCTTTCTTGAATAACTATTTATTCACAAAGTCCTTCGCAATTTTACTATTAATTCAAAGCTAGCTTTCATCATCATCAACATCATCATCACTTAATACCTTCCTCAACCATCGGAACAGCTTGCTTTAAAAATTCAAATTTGAGATGACCATAACAAACATATCTTGCCTTAATTTCTTTTATTTTTTTCGAAACAATTCCCATATATATATATATATATGCAATCGAATGGGATTTTATAATTATTAAATATTAATTTAAAATAGACCTCTTTAATTAATATATTATTATTATTATTGTTTATTCAAGTCAGATAACTAAGTAAATAAATAAATAAATAAATAAATAAATAAATAAATAAATAAAGAATCTTAATTATCGTGAGGGTCCCATGATGTCGAGGATCGTCACATGCATACATACAGTACCCGATGATTCCAACAAAACTAAAATATTAATATGTAATCTTTGCAAATGCACCCGTAAAACTCTCAACCAACAACATTGGCGAGAAGTGGACGCCAACCCAAAAACACACCCTTTATCATCTTCACTTCCTTGTTATAACCACAAGCCATTAGTACTGAAAACGACTCCTAACAACTGCACCGTTTATCTCTCTCTCTCTGATCTCTAAGCCTTTAGGAGGGTTTACTGCAAAAGGGTTCATCTCTCTCTCTCTCTCTCTCCGTGATGTCTTCCACCAAGAAATTAAAGCTTCTCAGAACCATATTTGGATCCAATGCAGGGTGTGGCTGTGGCAGTTCAAAAGCCTCAGATGTACATGAGCCAACCCAGAAGCCAAAAACCACCATCAGTCCTGCCGAGAACCCAAAGCCTTGCATTTCCTCCTCGAGTTCCTGCGACAGAAATGGCGGCCTTTCAATGGACGAAGAAGATTTCACTTCCACCTCAATTTCTGAAGCCGAAACCGATCTGATTAGGAGTTCAAAGAATCCCAAACCGTGCCAAAAAATCATCAACAGCATCGCCGTCGAGAAGGATTCCAGCGATCCTTATCAAGATTTCCGGCATTCCATGCTGCAGATGATCCTGCAGAAAGAGATGTACTCGAAAGAAGATCTCCAAGAGCTTCTTAATTGCTTTCTTAAGCTGAATTCTCCTTGCCACCATGATGTTATCTTCAAAGCTTTCAAGGAGATCTGGGATGACGTTGTCTCTGATAGGCTGATCTTGCTGAAACCAGCTTGCGTTGAAGAAAAGTCATGTGAATCCTAGCCAGACATTGCACGTGTCAAAGCCATGGGAGCACATTAAATTCACACGTGGGAAGGGAAGATGCAAGGGAAGGTCACAACTAATTCATTGGCCATCAATTGATAAGTTAAAAGGCCTGGATCGAAGCCAGTCATGAGAAGATGAGCCATCATGTGGTGGGAGGCCATGAGGGGTGGTTTTTGCGTGTACACATGTATGTAGGAGCACTTTTTAACTTTTGTGGCCATCCATGCTAAGTTGTAGTCTAGGTGTTTTTTTATGTATCAATTTTCTTTTTCTTTAGCAATTAATTCTCATGTCATGAAATTAAGTTCCTACATGTTCAGCATTTAGAAATATTTTAGTCACAAATGAATTATGTACATAAAAATAATCTCAGAAAACTGACGTAACTTTATGTGTACTTTGTAACACCAATTACTTGAACTAGACTAATTAGTATTGATCAACTTAAAATTTAAACTTGTGATGATTTTGAAATTAGTTCTCCTGATCTAATCCATTTGCCCTTGTTAAAGAACAATTATCCAATAATAATAATAAAAAGGTTTGCAGAGAGACTTCGGTAGAAGTGATTATTCTGATTTAGGCACTAGATGCGCTACAACAGTCAACAGATAGTGGTTTTTGTGATTACAAATGGATAATTGTCACGAAATCTTTGTTTTTTGTGGCAAAAAAGTCACCAAAACGTCATAGTAACCCGTCACATGAGAATGTGACATTTGGGTACCCGAAAATTGCTAATTCTGCTGTTGCTATTGCTAAGTAGTGCCTTTCTATTTGGTTACACCCAAAAAAAGAAAAAGAAAAAGGTATAGATAGAAAGAAAAAAGAGAAGAAAATAATTCATAAACCGCGTCTTGAGTTGAGACATGCGTAAAATGTGTAATTGTTAGTACTACATTTATGTTGTTGTCATACAATGCTCAAAATGGAATTTTGCTTAATTAGGGGAAGAATGATATAAAGGGATGAGAGTATGCTCTCTTTTTCTATATAACTTAAAAGTGCAACAGCTATGTAGCCAGGTTTAAAAAAAAAAAGAAAACTAAATAAGAAAAAACCTCCCTGAAAGGCTAAAACTGTCGTATCTTGTTTCATTTTTTTCGGAAGTGTTAGATTTATAAAGAAATATCACAAACTGATGTGTTTTAATGATATGATATGTCATATTTACTTTACTATAAAAGAAATTTACAATCTAACACATCATATATATGAACCACATTAGTTTGTGAAATGTATTTGTGGATATATAATTTTTTATTTTTTTAATAACTGATTATTAGGAGAGAGAGAGAGAGCCAAAAGGAGGATAGCGAGAAAACAATCAATAAAAAATAGTGCATGCGTGCGTCACGCACTACAAAGATAGTGGTTAAGATTATAATGCTCGTCCTCGTGGTAGGCTTTAAGAAATATTTATAAAATGAGACAAATTATTAAACTTTTAAAAAAAATGTATTTCCTCCCCATGATATAAAAGATTTTATAGTTAAAAATTGAAACATGCATTTTAAATTTAAAAGAAAGTTTGCAGATAAATTCATTAAATTAAATTATAAAGTCCATTTTACAAAATATGAGTTCATACATTACATAAAACATATCTAGGCTTCTGTCACATTTTCCTTGAGCCATGTCCGTCTTGATGCTTCATCTCATTTCATTCCTGTGTGGGGCTCACAAAAATAAAATGAGTCGAATATTCATTAAGCATTATTTCATACTATAAACATATACTAACATAGATCTTTACTCATACATTCTTCATTCCTCTACGGTTCTACCTACATCACATAAAGCATTTTTTCCTTTGAAAACATTACAAACTAAGTTTTTTATTTAAAAATATTTTCCTTTCTCATAAAAATATTTCTCATACTTTGTACATTCCTTCATAAAGAGCTAAACAATTTCATATCTGTCAATTTAACTGTTATCACTTTTCATTGGCTTGTACACACTGTTATGCCCTTGTGTGTTAGGTTAGTGGTCTTTTGGACTTGGACTCAACCTGTGGCCACTGGTTGGGAATCCCTTTCAGTTCGGGGGCAATACTGGGTGTACTACTAGTACTACTTACTCGATATTGCAATCTAGCTAGTCCATTGATATCATCATTTATTCAATCATTGGCTGTTACTTAACTTCATATATTAAAACACTCATTTTATTTCCATTCATTTCTTTTTATTTCATTAGTTTTAGTTATTTCATTTTCATTCTTTTCATTCATCAGGTCATTTCATTTTATAAGACATCGTTTCATAACATAGAGCGTAAAATATCATCATTTCATTTCATGGATCTTAAAGAGAAAAATTACTACATATAACATCCATTTCATCATGCATACATTTATCACATAGATGCATAAAAAGGGGTTGTCAATGAAAGACCATTACATACATATACTTCAAAGCATTAAAACTTTAGCATATATTCATATAACACCATTTCATTTATAAAACATTCTCATTTCTAAGAAAGCATTTCATTTCCTTTTATTGCATAAAAAATATCTTTTTTAATCAAAGAATTTCATTTTATTTTCATAAAAAGAAACATTTTGTTTTCATTTTCATATCATTTAGAAAACTCTATAACAATATAAACATAATACTTACTAGGACTCTGTGCCATTTTTATTTCATGCATTCTATTCATATGCGTGTTAGATGGCAACCTACAAATAAGTATAAATTCACATACTTTCCTTTTATTAGAACATGAAAGACAGACTTGCGTATTCAAAATACTCTTAACTCTAAGTGTCTTCCCTTCCACGCGGTTATAATCTTCAATTGATTCTCTACTTAAACCTCCTTCACTTAGACCAGCTCAATGGTTCAATCCATCCTCAACACATTTCTTTACCATCATTTTCTTAAGCTCAAAGCCATAGCTTATTATCCATTGATGTCACATTTCCAACATTCAACTTCATGGCTGGTCACAACATTTACATCAATTCAACTCAACTACAAAATTCTCAATACCCTTCCTCTATAAATGCATCATTCATACTACGAATTTGTCAAATAAATATAACCAACTAAACTATACATGTTCCCTATCCATTTACCACCTAAGTTCAACATACAATTCACCAAATCTTGATATATACAACTTTAGCCATACTTCACTTACAATTCAACCCATGACACCATACCCCATCTACAAATTTCTTTAATTACAACACTCACATCCAACTTAATTTAAGCAAGGGAAAGATGAGTTTACCAAGGAATAGTTGCTGTCAATTTAAACCAATGAGCTTATACTTTAAAGTGAATATCCATGCTTCACTTTGAAGTCCAAAACACCAATCCTATCAACTCCATCATTCCCTTCCTCCATTCATATATAATTCAATCCCACGTAATTAACTCAAGTTCCCATTCACTTCCTCACATCCAAATATATAAAGAAATCCAAACCAAGCATGCATATACAACTAAGCAAAAACACTCAGATATGGCTTCCCAAGTGTCATTCATACACAATAAATTCAATATTCATAAAACCTATCCACTATATATATCCAACTAAATAAACCCATATTCCTAACTCATTTATCACCTATGACCAACATACAATCCATCAAAGCACAAACTTGATTTACTAGTTTCATCCTCACACATACAACACATTTAATAAATACAAATCTTTCCACATCTAGAAATGAACACAACCATTATGTTTTTCAAGCTTCACTTACAACTTCATTGCAATCCCAACCAATACATCATTTCTTCTTAATTTATCATAACCAATATATTCAATACACAAAATCTGTCCATATCATCAATTTCTTGCAACTATGTCCTTCATAATACATATATGTCATTACTCTTAAGTAAAATCTATCAACCATTATACGTCAAAATATACACAACTTAATCACATAGGAATAACAATTCATGAGACATAAAGAGGGATGAGAGATTTACCAAAATGAAGTGAGCCTAAGAGATAGAGAGAGAGAGAGAGACTTACGGTGACTTGGCGCGGGAGATGGGAAATTGAGAATCACGGCCTATTGTAAGACCTAATAAGTATGATTAATAAAATGACATAATTGGACTATTGATACATCTCTAGATGCTCATGATTTTGGTCAGAACAAGAATATTAAAGTAGTACATACACAATTTATGTGTAGAGACTCATTAGAGACATACAATTCCATTATTTTATGATGAGCAAAATTGGAAGTGGGATATTGTATTATATATAGGTTATAGCCTCTATTCCAAATTCATTTTAACTCTATACATTTCATTGATGTGCGTTTTTTTAAAGAATAAATATTAGATGTGAAAGATCAAACCGCTGCACTCTTCTCTCCAATAACCACAAGTAGGTTCTTTTTGTTAAATTTTTATAACAGATTTGACATGAGATGTGACATCCTCGAATTCTCCAAATCCAATAGATTTTTCCTATCAACCTTACTAATAAAGGAGTTGCTCACCAAACATTTCTTTCAAAGTTAAGGTAAATAATGTTCTTGCTGTTTTCATGTACGATCGATCCATGGGTTGGAGGAGATCATTGTTCATTGAACATCCATAGCAAGCAAGGTCTACGAGACCTATAGCTAAAGATCAAAGAGATTTTTCTAAAATTCGGCATAGATATAAAGGTGGTGCACAGTGGCTGATAGTCCCAAAATAGCAAGTCTCGTGGCAAAAAATCGGTGGGAAGGAAGAAAAAAGAAGGATAAAAAATAGAGGAGAAGAAGGAGATGGAGGGAAAGGTGGACTGATATATAAAAATGACTAGAAAAACACTACAACAAAAGGCCTTTTTGTGGGACAAAACTTGTCCCAAAAACGTTTTATCCAACAAAAATTTACCTACTTGTTCAATATCGATAGAACAAATAAAGAAAGAAGTTCGTTTATATTTTAATATTAATTATCTTAGAAATGCTATTCTAAAGGCCAATTTACATCCTATACAATCTATATGATATAATTTGATTTGTAAGATTGAAATTTTAAATTTTAAATTATACTATATAGATGATGTGTGGTGTACCCTAGAACAAAGATATTTATTATCTTATTATGTAGGATTTCTTTTTTGTATCAAATAAAACTAATGAGGAATTCTATGTATCAGCCACTATCACTTTCACACCCCACACCTATAAGATTTTTTTCATAGGATGTGGGAGTATTTTCATAGGGTGTGGGAGTATTTTCATAGGGTCTGAGAGTGTTTTTTATAGGATGTGAGGGTGTGGGATAGTGAATAGTAGCTGATGAGAAGAATTTTTCAAAACTAATTGATTGTAATTTCAGCCGCTTTTGGGATAAATTTCTTCTTCCGTCCAAAAATAAAAACTATTCAGAAAATACTTTTTACTGCAGTGAGAGAAACCACACAGAAAGGAGGTGAGGGAAGTAAAAGCCCTCTTATAGAAGAAAGAGGAAAAAAAGTATAATTTTGTTGTGGCATCAGAAAATGCAGTGATGTTGAAAGAGGAAGAAGTAGAGAGCTGAAGGCCAAGAGTGGACGTGTGCTTAAGGTATCGTAGGATGCCCTTAACTGCTGCTCAGTGAGGTATGCGAGGGGCATGCATGAATTGGCATACCTTGCTGACAGCGAATGCGAGATCTAGCCGTGTGAACGATAGGTACTGCAATGAGCCAACAGTGCTTCAGTATAATGTGGGGTCTTAAAAAAGGTTGCCTGTAAATGCACTTAGTTTGTCAGAAGTGGCCATAGGTGATTTCACATGTTTTGCTAAGTGCATGTTCATCTTGTAAACTAGATCATTGATATACTTCTGCTGAGTGAGAAGTAATCCTTGAGAATTAAACGTTGCTTTTATGCTCAAAAAGAATTTCAAGTTGCCGAGGTTAGTGATTGGAAAGTCACTTCGTTGTGCAGCAACAAGATCGGATATGCATTGAGTAGAAGATCCTGTGATCAAGAGATCATTTACATAGACCAAGACAAATAGAGTAGAAGAGTTAGCCATGCAGATGAACAATGAAGGATCTGTTGTAGAGATTTTAAAACCCAGGTCCATAAGACGACCACTCAACCAAGAATAACAAGCCCGTGGGGACTGATGAAGGCCATAAATGGCTTTGTGTAAGTTGCATACATGAGATGGAAATTTGGGATTAGAAAATCCAGGGGGCTGGGACATGAAGACAGTTTCATTAAGCGGACCATGCAAAATGCATTTTGCACGTTGAACTGCCGCATGGACCAGTGTTTTGAAACTGCCAAAGCAAGGACTATGTGAACTATCGTGGCCTTGACTACTGGATTGAAGGTTTCGTCAAAGTTGATGCCGGGCTGTTGAAGATAACCTTTGGTGACGAGGCGAGCTTTTCTCCACTCAATAGAGCCATCAGCAAACCGTTTGATTCAAAATACCCATTTGCAGGCCACAGTGTTGGTGGCGTGAGATGCAGGAACGAGAGACCACGTTTGATTTGCCAGAAGTGCGTTGAATTCATTTACCATTGCTTCGCGCCACTCTGAGAATTTCTGTGTAACTGTAAAACATGAGGGAGTTCCAGGAATAGAGTCAATGGCAGAGACATGGGCATGGGGAAGAGGCTATTTTATAGTGCCATCTGTGAACTGACGGGGTCGGGATGTGTTGGTGCTTGATCTAGTCAACATTGGGTGTGCATGTAGCTGAGGATCAGGCGGAGAAGAGCTCGGTGATGTTGATAATGGAGATGGAGAAGGAGAAGATGTTGAGGGAGAAGATGGTGGCGAGCCCAGAATGGATGTAGAAGGAGACGATGATGGAGTGGGTTTGTAAAAGATGGGTAGGGCCATATGGGTGGGTGGTGAGACAGGTGTGGGCTTTGGATGATGGGCAAAAGCAAACTTAGATTCATTAAACTTAACATCTTTTGAAATGTATATTCGGCCCAAGTGAATGTTGTAGCAAATAAAGCCTTTGTGGCAAGGGCTAAGTCCAAGGAAAACACATGAAATTGATCTATAAGCTAACTTATTTGCATTATATGAGAAGGTTAAAGGCCAACACTTAGTACCAAAGACTCGTAAACCAGTTTAATCAGGTTGCTTATTATATAGAAGTAAGTGGGGTGAGGAATTTTTGAGAGAGAAGGGGAGGGTAAGAGATTAATTAAATACACGGCATGAATAAAGGCATAATTCCAAAACATGAGCAGTAGTGAGGCATGGGCTAGAAGGGTCAACCCGATATCAACTATATGACGATGTTTTCTCTCAACGATACTGTTTTGAGTGTGTGTGTGGGGGCATGTAACACGATGTTTTACTCCACATGATGCTCAATAATCAGAGAATGGTCTAAACTCACCCCCCCAATCTGATTGGAATTGTTTGATTTTGGTATTGAATTAAAGTTCGACGTGAGTTTTAAATTTAACAAATGTATCAAAAGTTTGAGACTTAGTTTTAAAGGGAAATAACCAGGTATATCGAGAAAAGTCATCAACAAAACTAATATAAAATTTAAATCTATCATGAGATACATGTGGTGAGGGACCCTATAAGTCTGAGAAAATAAGATGAAATGGAGCTGTGGATCAGTTTACCCTTGAGTGAGTTGGGATTTTCTGGGATTTTGCCATTGCACATGCGTCACAAAATACAGGTAACAGAGAAGGATAATATTGAAGACGATGTTGACTAAGTATTGATTTGACTAGCTTGATAGATGGGTGGCCGAGTTGAGAGTGCCAAAGAGGAACTGAAAAGGAACTTGTTTGAGCTGATGGAGGCGTGGACGGAAAGAAGGAGTAGAGTCCATTATTTGTTGTTCCTTGAAGGAGGATTGTCCCGAGATGCAGTCCTTGATGGAAAAAGAATCAGAGAAGAATTCAAATGAGACATTGTTATCAATACAAAGTTGTTGTACTGAAATTAAGTTTTTCTAAAAGGAAGGGACGCAGAGAATTTTATTGAGAAGAAAGGTAGAATTAGAAAAAGGGAGAGAGGCAGAACCAGTGTGAGATATAGGTATGGATGATCCATCAACAACACGGAGCTGTTCATCGCCATAATACTCAGAAGCATGCATATTCAAGTTTGCTAAATCACTGGTAATGTGATTTGTGGCCGCAACATCTAGGTACCAGTTGGTGTCAAGAGAGTAATTGGATGAGAAATGAGCAATGGACGTGGTTACGTGACTGTACTGCATGTTTGGAGCTGCAATGGTTGTGAGCTGATATTTGGTGCGGCTTGAGAAACAAACGCAAAGGAGGACTCCAGAGAGAGCCATACGGCTCGAGTAGTATTGCAACCAACCACTTGGGCAATAAGAGGTTCTGAGAGAGAAGAAATGAGAACAGACATTACCATTTGATCATATTCAAACCATGATTCGTAAGCTGGGTTTGGGGTGGAGTCGGAGAGTATAGGTTTTGGAGGAGGGCAGGACCCATCTACATATTTGTAGAGGCATTGCCCACGAAGATACGAGACTAATTATACCTTCCATAAGAGGTAGTTTTCAGGTGTAAGTTTGACTGTGATGGCATGAGACAGATTTGGATGAGGAAGAAGAAGAAGAAGAAGAAGAAGCCATAGATGTTTGTCCAATGGTGCTCTGATACCAAGTTGAATAATACTATTTGTATATATTTCACTATTTGAAGATAGTATTACAAACAATGTCTTTTATAGGCGTTATGCTTTACGACTTTGTACAGAGTCTAGAATATTCTAGTATGGAAAAGTTGAGGTTTGGTACAAGAGTTTGTTATAAAAGGTGCAGAGCAATGGACGTGGTTACGTGACTGTACTGCACGTCTGGAGCTACAATGGTTGTGAGCTGATATTTGGTATAGTGACTGTTTTAACTTTGACATTTCTCTTCTTTCTGGTAGAACTCCTTCAATTTTGCAATACAACTAAATCTGGGGACCTTTTTTCTCATTTGTCTTCCAATATCTCGCATAAACCTATAAAGTCGATTGAACAATCAAAATCTGGGGACCTTTAAGCTAGCAAAATGCCAAAAACCTGTGTTTGAAAAGAACAACAAGAAACAATAGAAAAATGGAGCCCAACTTCAACATCCAAAACTCATTCAAAGTTTTCCTTTAGATTTAACGGAAATTAGACAATAACACAAAGGAAAACTTGGGCCATAACGTAAAACTACTAGTTATGGCATCAGTTTGCCAAAATATGATCAGGAAAATCGATTAACTTTGGCAAAAAATTGTCTCACATTCGGCTGAGTAAAGTAGGGAGTAAAGTATATAATTTTCCAGTTTGTCTCTAGATATAGTCTTAGAATATGCATGTCATGTGCATTTTTTTTAAAGTGGGATCTATTATTAAAAAAATAATTTTTTTATGTGAGTCATAGATTTATCCCTTTTTTTTTGTAAATAAAAAAAGGGTGCACGAGGCTTGTATATCTTAGGATTGCAAATATCATTTCTCAATTTTAAATTTGTAACAATGAATTTCTAAATTTGCTCAATAACTTTAGTCCCAAAAACTCATTTATATTAATATTTTATTAACCCTCAACACAAAAACTATTTTATTAATCCTGAAGAAAGTTATATTAATACAAATAAATTAAATTGTGATTAGAACAATAAGATCACTTATTTATACACTAATATATGACCACTGAAAAGCCCAAGAACTTCAAAATTTTGACCATTGAAAACAGAAAAATTATTAGGTTGAAAATATGACGGCTAGAAAATGAAAAAAAAAATGTTATTTTTAAAGTTTTCAGATTTTTTTAAGGTTAGAATTTGACAAAAATGTTAGTTATGAAATGATCGTTTTTTTTTTCTAAAACTGATCATTTGAAAAATAAGATTTTTCTTAAAAAAATATTATTATTACAAAATTACATATTTTTGCAAAAGATAAATACTTAATATATTTTTTTTAAATTATGTTAGAGATGGATTGTCGAAAACATAAGGAAGACAAATATTAACAGAGTAGTTAAAAAAATGTGAAAATAAATGAATTAGAAGTAATAATAAAAAAATTATTTTAATAGAGTAGAGAAAGAATAGAGAGTGTGATGTAGGAAGTTTTGGGAGGGAGAATAGTTAAAATAGGAAAAGATAATATTTGAGTAAAATTTGACAAATTCTTGGGAGCCCAATGTGAGTGCTCTTAGAGCACTGGCATCCGGCTCCTTATACACACTTATTCTCCAAAGTTTGGAAATTTATTTGGGGGAAACTCTTATTTCCTCCTCTCATCCGATTCCCGATTTTGGGGTTTCACTTTATGCTATGTACAATGCTTCCCCATCTATGGGGAACCACTATACATTCTCTTTCCTATTTTTAATTATTTTTTAGTATCCCTCTTTCTCTTCCCCTCCCGTAGCTTCGATGTCGCTCGCGTGAAAGAACAATAATCGTCTCTCTCGCACCCTCCCTTTCCATGACAGCTGCTTTGTCCTTTTTCACGAAATAGGTAAAATTTTCTCTCATGAAGGTTGAAAAACCTCATGATTTTGGTTTCATCTTTCACAAACTCACACACAGTCTTTGTCTCTTCTTCATGCTATTAGCTCTAAGAGAAATTGTGCTTACAGTTCGTTTCTCCTCTACCGTTTTGGGTCTCTGTAATTGTTGAATGTTGAGGTTGATCTTGAAAACCGTAGCCCACTATTACATACTGGTTTCTGTGTATGCTTCTCTAGAGTTTCTATAATGGCATTTTTCTCGCTGGTTTTGGAAAAAAATTTGTATAATCAGTGGCTAAATTTTGGTTGTTTTATTTGTGTTTTGTGAAATTGATGTGTTCTGCTATTGAAAAAGTTTTGCCATTTCAGTGCGCTACGAATTTTACATGCCCCATTTTGGTTCTTCGTTGTCCATTTCATTTCTGATCTATCATTTTGGATCTCTGTAACTCCATTGTTGAATGTTGAGGTTGATCTTGATAACCCTAGCCCACTATTACAGATTGGTTTCTGTGTATGCTTCTCTAGGGTTTCTGTAATGGCATTTTTCTCGCAGGTTTTGGAAAAAGTTTTGTATAATCAATGAAAAATTTTGGTTGTTTGATTTGTGTTTTATGAAGTTGATGTGTTCTGCTATTCAATCTAGCTTTGTCAGTTCAGTGTGCTACGAATTTAACATGCAATTTGTTTCACTGTCAGTGATAAATCCATACAGATTTTGGTTCTTTTTATTTCTGTTTTGTGAAAATGATGTGTTATGCTATTCAATCTACCTTTGCCATTTAAGTGTGCTACGAAGTTGACATTCTGCTTTGTTTCACTGGGGTTGAGCATTTGAGCCTGTTTGATTTTTATTTTATGAAACTATGCCTTCTACTATTCAATCCAGCTTTGCTATTTCATTGTGCCTTTTTGTTGATATGCTTATGTTTTATTTCACTGTCAGTGAGCAACCCATACATAGTCACTGCTTCTTTGATATCTGTTTAGTGAACTTTGAGTTGGTACTTCTGCTAATCAATCTAGCAAAGCCGTTTTAGTGTGCCTAGAATTTGACATAGTAGATGCTTTGTTTCACTGTTTGTGACCAACCCATACCATTTCACTACTTCATTTTGGGTTCTGTTTTGTAAACTTTATGTCATTAATGTTAGAATCTAGGTTGCCATTTGATTCCTATGAAGAATTTCACATGCAACTCTAATATGCTTTGTTTAAATACCAGTTACCTTCCCTTAGACATTAAGCATATTAATATATTCTAAAATTATTGAGACTCGACTACTTGGATAGGCAATGGGGGTTTATGGCCCGAAGAACTTGTCGGTGACGCCAACTACTGTTCGTCATCCTCTTGTGGAGAATTGCAACGAGATGGTGTAGCATCCATAATTTTCTATTCAAATAATCTGAAACAATTAACAAACAATCGTCATTTAACATATTATAAAAATTAACTACAAATTGGAAATACATTGAAAAGGAAAAACATATGTGTCTAGTTGTATTTGTGATTTTAAAAATAAATAAAACACAAAAAAATTAAACAGTCAGTGTGACGTTCGCTCGAGCCACAAGTGAGCGAAGGCTCGATCAAACAATCTGTGTGTTGTTTGCTTGAGCGACAGTCAAGTGAACGTTGTTTGGAACAAAAGGACCTGATTTTTTCAAAATCTAAATCCCTCAATTACTAAATTTTGCAGCCTAAAAGCTGAAATCATTGAAATGCAAACAACAAATCATTGAAATGAACAACAAATTATACAAAATTTCAAACCACAATGTAACTGTTAGGGGATTTTTTCCCTGCCCATGGTATATCCTGGGCCCAGCCAAAAGGGAGGGGGGCTCACTAGAAGATCAAATAATAAAGAAGAGTAAGGGACAAGAAATGAGTGGCATGGAGATGTAAGCATGGAATGAGGGAAAAACAATGTCAGGAGAGAAAAATTGGTTATTTGACATAAAATAAGGTGTGAGGAGCCAGGAGAGAAAAAGTATGGAAGTGACTTAAAGCAAGTGGAGGGCAGGCGATAAAAGGCAATGAAAGCCCACAGATTCGGGACTCTTGATCGGATCTCTGGGACTTTTAGGTTTTACACACTCTTTTTGGGGACTTCTTCTTTAGCTAGAGAGCTCTAGGTAGAACTTCTCCTTCACATAGCTCTACAGCTTTCATTGTACAATGATAAATGAGAGATTGCAAGATATTGTAAACAAGCTTATTATAGTGGAATCTTCCCTCCCCAAACCCCTGTGGATGTAGGCCTAGTGCCGAACCATGTAAATTTGTGTGTTAATCTCTATTTATTTACTGCATTTAAATATTGCTCATTGCCAAGGATGTATGAATCGACACCGTACAACCACACCGGACCATTGTCGGGGGTTTTAAACAACACCGATCGAGGTCCAGTTGCGAAGACCTGAGTTGCCGGGTCTTGGCCCAAGGGCGTGCAAAATACGACATCAATAATGGCATCGTATTTGGGATCTTAATAGATCTTGCGTGTCCTTCATATGCTTGCGGTAACCCATTCTAGTGACTCGGAAGAGACACAGAGGAAGCCAAGGAGGAATGGGTGACGGAGTTGACCGACGAAGTGCAAACGCTTTGCAAAGAAAATGAGGAGCTCATATCGAAGGA
>QEOT01004141.1:0-12522 GCA_003123785.1 Pterocarya stenoptera
ATATTGCATGTTCTTGGGTTCGTAAAGTTAGGCAGCTAATAGGTTGGTCGATCGGCAGTACGGATGGTTATCGATCGATCCCCATAAACGATTCTGATTATTTCAGATCACTCCTTCCCATCTGTATTCAATAGCAAAGGAGGTGTCGTTTTTACGTAATTTGATCTACTAATTCTTACTTGCGGCAATTAATGTATGTCCATGACTTAGGTTTGTGATCAAGAAGCAGCTAGCGTGGAGAATAGGTAGTATAAATGTGATCAATGACGTGTTTCATGTGCTAGTTTGATTTAGATGTTGCACTTTGGAATGACTTTAATTTGCTATAAACGGTAACTCCCGCGCGCACATTATGATCGAAAGAAACAAAGCTTAAGCAAAGATGGATGTACACAACGTTTTGAATTATACAACATTCAAAGTTGGGAAAAAGTGGGTAGAGTGGAGAATTACTAGTCTTCTGTGAACAAACGTACACCGACTACTCCTAATTTTGTCGAATTTCCCCAATGCTAACATCCATTTTGCTATCAAATTTCCTGATAATACATGAAAATTAAATAACCTGATCATCATAATTCATTTTATTGGGGTGAAATCATGCATTTACGCCTTGGAAAATAAAAGAAATTAGTCAAAATAGGGTTTGGCGGCTACAATTGGGTCATGACCGCGTGGCATTGATTGTATAACATGGGTCCTTGCCACGTGTCGTCCAAGGCCGGTAATGACGGTTAGCGCACTCTCTAGTGTTCCTCGGCTCAGGAACAAAGGAAGGATGGTCCATGCATCCTTGTCTCCTGTCCCTACATTTCTACCGTTCCCATGGGCCATATGCGTGTTTTGCTGATCATGCGGGCCCCGCTTCAACTGGTCCAACAGCCAACAGGTTCTATATCTCCTTTTGTCCCGTACTCTGCAATCGCCATGTACATTTCACATGCATTCCATCTTCATTTTACGTTAAAATGTTTTTTCTTTTTATTATTTGAATAAGAGACTGATATCATGGTCCATGGATGCAACTTTTATACAAGTACATAAATTTTGTAGATTTGAAGTTCGATAAATTGAGATTTTAAAGTGATGAATGCAGAAGTATGTTACGTTTAAATTATAAGAATAAAGAGAGGACTGGTATTTTCCGATAGGGAGCCGTATGGACACCCACTTGCATTAAAATTTAATATATATATATATATATATATTGAGCAGTAAAATTATGTGAAGCTGAATTCAGTAAAAAAGTACATTAGTATATTTATCTTTATAAGAAAACCGTTTATTTGTAACTAATTATTTCTAACAAAATGATTATATCTTGTTAAAATGAATATATTTTTATTGTAAATAATAGTTATCGTTGTAAATATTAATCGGTCATAAATAATTATTTTTCTTGTAATAACGAGGTATTAATATTAAAGGGTACTGATCTTGCATGATTATATATTAATGTTGATTTTTTGATAGATTGTACAAAAGCTTGTCGTCATGACTGATCAATTAATCACCCCACTAATTTGCTAAATATTATTAGTCACTAATGGGAGCAGGCAAAGACAATATTGAGAGATGCTAGCTAGCGAGCCCGCTTTGGGCTCCCCATTTTTTGGCCGATTCCTTTTTTTTTCTAAGTTTTTTTTTTTTTTTTTTTTACTTACTGATTAAGAAAATCTTATTTAATAATATTTTGATTTTTTAAAACTATTTAAAAGTGTTACAAAATGATGTGAAAAAAACATTTAAAAAAAAATCTTTAAATATTTTTTTCATATCATTTTTTAACACTTTGAAATATTAAAAAAAAAGAAAAAAATTCGTAATATTATTAAACAATATTTTCTTAATTACTAAATAAATAAAAAACTTACAAAGGGTATAATTAGTGAAAATAGTACTTGTCCTCGAAAAGAATATGTTCATTATATATATATATTTATATATTTACATGCATGCCATGATTGTTTTTAAAAGAAAAGAAGAGAAGAGAAGAAAAGGAAGACCTACTTATCGGCTCTAGCTTTTGGAATATTATTAATGCTGACTAACTGAAGAAAGTCATTTTGGCAGTTTGGAATAAGCGTAAAGTACCAGCTCAAACGTACATGTTACAAAATACAGGGCTGGTTAATATATAAAAGTCACTTTGGGAGGAATATTTCTGTGCCCCACTTCCTGCCCGCTAGATCACCATGCATGCGCGCATGACGTGCTCACCGAGCTAGCTACTTAATTCCTGAAATGCGTCGGTCAAGCACTAATTAGATAGCAATTAGCTGCGAGCCCTGGACCTGAAACGTACAATCTTTAACGCCATGAATTTCATGAACCCTCTCTCTCTCTCTCTCTCTCTC
Organism: Pterocarya stenoptera; assembly: GCA_003123785.1. Taxonomy (NCBI): domain Eukaryota; kingdom Viridiplantae; phylum Streptophyta; class Magnoliopsida; order Fagales; family Juglandaceae; genus Pterocarya; species Pterocarya stenoptera. The sequence goes on from QEOT01004141.1 coordinate 2,358, forward strand.
TCTCTCTCTCTCTCTCTCTCTCCCTGCACTGCACATATTCAATTTTCTATCGCTGAGACAATGTCATGCTCTTGGCTTTCAAGGCAATCAAGGGACGCGTACGCACTGGTCGTTATCACTATATCAAGGGTCTCTAAAAAGGCTTCCTACTTTTTTATGATAGAATAATATTGTGGGTAAGTTTTTCAAGGTAAAAAGGCAGGTAAGAGCAAGAAACAAGGAGGCAATTAAAACTATGCAAAATAGTGGATCTCTAGCACAAAGACAAGCTGGAGTGGACTAATTCCTCGGTAGAAACTAATTTTTCTTTTTCTTGTTGCGTCCTCGGTACAAACAATTAGGCACGCACTCGCTTTCCTTATTATTATTTTTATTTCGTTCTACCCTTTTGTTTTTTGTTTTTAATTCTCTTTAATGCTTTATTTATAAAAGAAAATCTCTCTTTTGGACTCTCTCTCTCTCTCTCTCTCTCTCTCTCTCTTCATATATTTACGAGAAGGCTCCGAGTTGGTCCTCTTCATTCCTTGGTGGGGGTCTGTTTTCCGGGACCAATATAGATTGAAACGTGAGAGTCTGAGCAGAGGGAAGGGACAAAACGGAGGAGGCCGCCCATATCCTCATTTCATTTCTCACTTCTAGATCTTTACCCATTCACCTTCATGTTCTGCAATATTAGAACCTCTTAAATCTCCTGAAGTACCCGCATTTAATGCTTTTTTTTGCTTTCTCACTACATATAGACCGCTACCATTTCTACTAGGTACCAGCTGCCAACATACAGTTCTCTTTAGTTTCTATCTATCAACCTTTCGAGCATTTGAGACTACATTTCTTAAAATGTCCCTCCATTATTGCCTTCTTCTTTTCCTTCTATGCCTTTCTTTGCACGCATGTAATGCCCGGCATCTTCGTGAAGTTGACAACAATCTGGAAAAGAAAATTATCCACTTTTCCAACGAGGTAAGTGCTGGTTTTTTCTTCTTCTTTTTTTTCATCTGTTCTCATCATTCATATTCATTTCTTCTTCTTCTTCTTCTTCAACTCCCAATTTACATCCTCTGGGTTTTTGCAGAATGATAAGAAGATGGGTTTTGAATATGAGATTTCAGCTCTATCAAAGGTGAAGTCTTCCCAGGCAAAACAACATGGAGAGGCAAAAAGAGGTAGCATATCTAGAAACCCCTCAAATGACAGTACTACTGATCAAAAGCGAAAAGAGACAACTACAAACCAGAAAATTCCTAGAGTGGAAGGAAAAACTCCAGTTTCTGTTCAAACTGAGTCTCTTGCATCGGTTTCTTGGCGTGTGCCTCACAAGAAACCCAGTGAAAAAAATCCCGGGTTCAACTTGGACTATTCACCACCAAAGACACACCCTCCTTCTCACAACTGAGCAACACTTAGAGAAAAAAGGAATAAAATCAGAAGCTCCCTAATTAACTTCTTCTTGTTTTTCTCTGCTTGAAGAGTATCATTCTCCTCTATCATCCGACCAGAGTCGGAGAACCAAGGTATCACTGAAGATCAACTTGTTACGACGGTCTCGCTTATCCTAGGCTCATTAAGTATGTAGTCTTGCCATGCAAGCACATATAAATATAGCACCTTATATATGGCTGTAAAACATAGGCTAGCTCTTAGATGTCATGTGTTAAACGGCTTTTTTTTCCTTTACTAATGTACCTCAGATAATAACAATATCGGTGAGGAATATCTCTACTTCTTATCATTTTCTGATCTTATTATTCAGTCTAGCTAGGATATTGCTTCACTATTATGACTTTTTTGTCACAATCACGCCATAATCTTTTCGAAACTAATTATCACTGCGCGCTTTGTTGATCTTCTTAAACTTGACCTCTTCACCATGATGATCATCATTCTCATACTGTTACGTACTACAGCATAATATATTTTCTTTTCCGTATGCATCATCTCCAATATAAGTACAGTACGCAGTTTAGTAGTTAATGGGACTGCAGGAAATGAGATAAAGAACCTCTTTTACGTGAGCTATAGGTTTGAAACTGCCGTAGTAATGTCATGAACTGCATCTTATATAGTATATATGGTTAATTATTATAAGTTAGTTAGGTGTACTACGTAGTTTAGTAGTTAATGCATGTGTAGGAATAGCAGTGTTTAAGTTTGACGCTATCAAATCATATTCTTCATTAAAGAGGGTGGAATTAAATGGTGGTCAAGAAAATGGTAAATGCGCGCATGCATATAATACATATTTAGACGGTAAAAATACATGGAATGGATGCATGCATGCGCATATCAATGTAGTGCAATATTGGGCGTGGATGTATATGTATGCATACACACACATGCGCGCGCGCGCACACACATCAGCATATCAGTAGATACCATGCATGTTGTGGCGAGATCTGATCTCTGATCTTCTTGAAGAGTACTTCTTGATCATTAATTGTTTCCTCTTCTTATTGAATTCCCTCGTTCCGGCCTCCTCCTACCTGCCGCCGCTTCTTCTTCTTCCTCCCGATCTTCTTCATATAGATGCTATGGTACTTCCAGGCATATGCACGTCAATGCGTGCGTGCGTAGTGCAGTATCATGGAATGAAATTGGATCTACATAAACATTCAAGGCAGGCATAAATCAGTAGACATGACTGCATTGCCGAGTTCTCAGCTGATCCCTTAATTCCTGGCATATTATTTTGCTTTTAAATATAAGAGTTATTCATTAATTGATTCTTCTTCTTAATTCTTCTTTTTCTTCGAACTCACAGCGAAGTTTTGAATTAAGCTTATAATTGCTCGAACCCTTCCCACCATTCATTTTAGTTGAACTAGTATGCATGCATGACTGAAAGAAACATAAGAATCCCATAGGTGGGCATGTGTCGGATGTGAGATGAGGTGGTTGGTGGTTACTCTTAAATGAGGGCGGCAGTTAAAGATTCATGTACCTACTCTCTTAATTAGTGTTTTTCTTTTTTTTGGCTGAAATACGTATCTAGATTTTAGGTTTGGATTTTGAGATAATATATAATATAGTAGTGAAATAATAAATTATAGTAAAAAAGTAGTAAATAATTTATTAATGAACTGTTTGTAAATAGTAATAAAAAGTAACGAAATAGTCAGGATATGTTTGGATAGTAAGATGAGAATTTTTAATTTTAGATAAAAGTTTAAAATATTATTTTTTAATATTATTATTGTTTTGAAATTTGAAAAGTTTGACTTGAGATTTGAAAAAGTTGATTTGTTTATTATATTTTGTGTTAAAATTGAAAAAATTATAATAATAAAATGAGATGTGAATTTTATATCTCATATTGGTTGCCAAACCTCTTTTTTCTGTTTTTTTCCTGCCCATATATATGACAAATGACGTGAGGATGTAATGGTTTTCGATCGAGTGTCACCAAAAGAAAAATCAACATTGTTTCTCTAATTTCAATTTCATGTTGGAGTACTTATAATATATGTGTACAATGTGAGAGGCTTAAATCCCGCATTATTTAGTATTAGTGAAAAAGTGGGAAATATTATTAATATATGTAATATATATATATTTATATAGCCAAATCTATAAACTTGAGGTTTTGGAGTAAAATCGTGTCCCAACTGACACACATAAATTAATGTATTAAAGTACATACAGTATTTCAAGCATAGCGATCGATCAATAAATTAACTTAATTATTGAGATTAAGTTCTAATTCTGAAGTAGTACTACTCATGATATACGTATCTCTCAAATTGAGCAATCATGCATTAATTAATTCTTTTTTCTTGGCCGCTACAAGAACGAATTAGCTAGCTTAATTCGTACGTTATAATTGTCTCATGCACGCTATATAACCTTAAAACCTGCTTATAATTCCCTAAAAAATTAATATAAAAAATAATAACGTACTAAATAGATCATTATTTTTTGTTTCTTTTCTAGACCACTGTGATCATTTTAATGAGTTAATTTATTCTTAAACTGGTGTGTAGCATACGTATACCATTCACCTCATTAATTTGAATGGTAAGATTTGATCCAATTTTATTTATTTTTCCTCTCTCTGTCTTCGATCTTTCTGATAAGGTGGAGCACAGGTGCATGTTTAGTACAAATGGGGCCCCATTTTGCATTACCACACGTTGTCGGTTAAGGAAAAGAAAAAGAAATCGTTAGAGGAATCGCATATGATCGATCAGAACGTATGGTAACCGTTGGATGCATATGATGATCACCAAGCTAGATCAGGGGAACATCACTTGGTCAAATTAAGTGAAAAATAAAATAAAAGGAATGGTGATTAGGATCCTGTGCCCGACATAAGAAGGGTCGACATAGGATGCAGCAGTTTCGAGAGTGTTCCCAAGACATATAAATAAATTAATTAATTATTCTTATGTAAATCAAGCCAATATTAAAATGCATGCCTATGAATAATACGTCAAGAAAAAAGCAAATATTTTTGCTACAACCAAACAAACATCCCATATCTTAATCCTGAACAAACGCCCACAACTACGTGAATTTATCACTTCCCAATGTGATGAACTCCAAACATCTACCAGACATTGTTCTTAAATTTTGTTCCTCTAGTTTATTATGAATCATGTCTTGTACATGGATACAGACTCATTATATTTTTAAATATATATATTTTTTATATAAAATTATTCAAATTTACTTTTTTATTTTGAAATGATATATAGTGGCATTAGAAATTTAGATACTCATATCTCGAGATATGTCTATGATCTTTATGATTGGATTCTTGTGAAAAGTTTTTGGGCCTTGGTTATTCCTTTGGACAGCTTCGTGTACTTTTCTGTGATCCCATTCTTAGGTTTTGCAGAGTATTCAAATAAGAAACTAATTATGTATTGAGTTGGAATAGAAATAGTTGGAAGAGAGATTGATTGCGAAGCTAGAATGATTTTGCTTGTCCCGGACCAAGACAATTTCTCTTTGTTTTCCTCCTTGTATTTGTTAAGGCCACACCAAGGAGGAAACAACATTTTATCAATATTGGAATTTTCATATAGACTGAAGAAATTTATAGACCTAACTTATCTTATAAAACCGGTTCTACAAGAGATGATTGCTCATTCCTTATAAACATGCCCAAGACTTTGTCTATAAGCAATATAAAATTATTCCTCAACACAGATCACATCAAAACTAAAAGGCACTCAGTGCTTGCACATATGAAACAACATTTTATCAATATTGGAATCTTGGATATTGACCAAAAACAAGGAAGAGGATTGTTCTTCCTGAATTCTAACAAACTCTTGAAATCATCATGATCATTTGAGATTTCTTCAATTCTGAAAATATATTTTTGGAAGCATAAGCAGTCTGTTTCCATACTGTGGCAGTATTGATGGTAAAAGAGACTGAATAGAATTATCTGCAAACCCAACTATCTGGGGGGTTTTTCGGCAGATGGTGGTGGAGTCTTTTGAACTGATGCGGCAGAGCTTGTGGACTCCTCAGCTTCAACGAGCTTGCGTAGTCTCTCTTGTAAGACCCGTACCCTGTCCTCAGTCTTGCGAAGCTTCCTCCATCTGTAGGTAAACCATAGTCCAAAACCACCATACACAACAATATATGAAGCCCACACGTAAGGATAAGTTTCTGCGTTTTCTTTGATTTTCCGGTACCGNAATGTATTGAGTTGGAATAGAAATAGTTGGAAGAGAGATTGATTGCGAAGCTAGAAGGATTTTGCTTGTCCCGGACCAAGACAATTTCTCTTTGTTTTCCTCTTGTATTTGTTAAGACCACACCAAGGAGGAAACAACATTTTATCAATATTGGAATTTTCATACAGACTGAAGAAATTTATAGACCTAACTTATCTTATAAAACCGGTTCTACAAGAGAGGATCGTTCATTCCTTATAAACATGCCCAAGACCTTGTCTATAAGCAATATAAAATTATTCCTCAACACAGATCACATCAAAACTAAAAGGCACTCAGTGCTTGCACATATGAAACAACATTTTATCAATATTGGAATCTTGGATATTGACCAAAAACAAGGAAGAGGATTGTTCTTCCTGAATTCTAACAAACTCTTGAAATCATCATGATCATTTGAGATTTCTTCAATTCTGAAAATATATTTTTGGAAGCATAAGCAGTCTGTTTCCATACTGTGGCAGTATTGATGGTAAAAGAGACTGAATAGAATTATCTGCAAACCCAACTATCTGGGGGGTTTTTCGGCAGATGGTGGTGGAGTCTTTTGAACTGATGCGGCAGAGCTTGTGGACTCCTCAGCTTCAACGAGCTTGCGTAGTCTCTCTTGTAAGACCCGTACCCTGTCCTCAGTCTTGCGAAGCTTCCTCCATCTGTAGGTAAACCATAGTCCAAAACCACCATACACAACAATATATGAAGCCCACACGTAAGGATAAGTTTCTGCGTTTTCTATGATTTTCTGGTACCGTTCTTCTACCATTGCTCTCCATCCAAGAACTGGGGCACCTGTGGTTTGTTGATCGTCTTCTCCTTTTTGTTCATTTGACATACTGTGTGAAACCATTAGGCAAACTGATTAAGTTGAGGACCCAGAAGAACAAATTAATCTTTTGCATTTATATACTAAGAAGAAAGTCATGCTCATAACCTGCTATGGTTATGCTATTTCAAGTGTTTATATACTACAAATATACTTCAAATAATTGGGACATGCTAAACTCCTATACCTGGTACAAGATATGCTTGGGTTTTTTTTAACTCCCTCCCTCCCTTATTCTGGTAACTTCGGTCTACCACCATAACCAATAAATCACATATTCATGATTATAGTAATAGGAATTCTGGATATCATGTAAACTTGAAAAATCTCTAATTCTTTAAAATTCATTGTAACAAAAAAATGCAAGAAGCCATTGTAGCCTCATTTACAATAAGAAAGCTGTGTGCGAACCTCCCAGGAAAAGGTAAAAACTTTACATCAAAACATAGCCTATCAAAGAGATTTTTTATATATGTAAAACAAGAAGAGATAAAATGTCTATATATTATTGTGAGAGTTCCAACACAGAATTAACACGAATGAATCGTGAATGCCTCTAAAATGATGATACAAAAACTCTGGTTAAGGCTTACATAGGCAAGTCATAATACCACAGGTCATGTAAGACTTCTAATCCAACTGGTTGATTGGCATTAAGAAGATCATAATAAAACGGCAAAATTAAATATGAATGAAAGAAATTAAATAACTATGAGAGAATGTTATTATCCAATCCATCGCAGAGAGAGAGAGAGAGAGAGAGAGAGAGAGAGAGAGAGAGAATCTTTTTCCTCATGAGTGATTGAGTATTACGCTTCATTGATTTCATATAACTCATACATTTTATCGCTTGATTCCAATACAAAACAAACAAGTCAACTCAAGTTATCCAAAGAACCGAAGGAGACTCATTTAATTGAGTTAATTTCCCTTGTTAATATGTTTCTCTCAGGCAATAAATTAGGAAAAGTTAAAACCCTTAATTTCAATAACCCCTATCCTGAATTTATCACCGTTTATGGATTTGAGTTATAATATCCCAAGAAGTCAAGCAAGCAGAGCGAGAAGGACATTAAGCAGGGAAAAAAAAACAATACAAGATCACAATACTTAGCAACCCGAGTGGAGCGATTGAAAAAAAAATAAGTTAAAACGGATTAAGATACCTGGCCAAATATCTCCCTAGAAAGTTGCAGTAATTCTGTGGAAGAAAAATTCACAGAGAAAATGGCAGTCTTGAGAGAGAGAGAGAGAGAGAGAGAGGGTTTAGCAATTGGGGGTTAGGGTTTTGATTCTTGAATGTCGAGAGGGAAGATGGATGGGCCTAAAACATTCGGCCCTATTATTTTGTCCCTCGACAAAAATCCACAATACACGCACAGTGGAGAAAACGACATCGTTTTCGTGAATTTTCTGATTCTCTTTCCCGCCAGAAACCATTTCTTGCGATTCAGGAAAAAAAAGTCGAAATTCAATTCTAGAGAGAGAGTGAGAGGGATGGAGGCGAAGAAAGCTGGGTCATCGTTGGACGATCTGATGTCCTCGTTCAACACTCGCATAGCCGAGCTTCAGGAGCTCGTTATTGCACGTAACAGTGAGTCGTTTTTTAAAATCATATTTTCTTCTTTTTTTTCAGCCAATATTTCTGTATGGATTACGTCGAATCGAACGCTTCCATGTTTTTCTTTCAGTGTACCCCGCTACAAGCATCACTGATTTGTCTGCGGTGGATGCTGCATTGAAGGCAATGGAGCTTCAGCTGCAAGCTATCAAGGACGGCTTGCGCGACGAAACCCTTGCCATTCCCAAAGCTAAAGTACCTCTCTCTCTGTCCGTTTCAATTTTTTTAGTACTTTCTAGGCGGGTTCGATAGCGAGAGTGAGTTAGCGTTTCTTGGCTGGCCATGATTTATAATTCGGGTTTTCATTTCTTGGGAATTCAATTTGAGAGAGAGAGAGAGAGAGAGAGAGAGAGAGAGAGAGCAACTAAGGTAGTGGTGAATTAGTGAAGACTGATTTTCAAGTTTGAGTTTTGATTTTTATTATTCTCATGTTTTATGAAAAGAATCGATGTTATTAATATTTCGGGGTTTTAATTTTTATTAATTTGGCTCTGAAATGGCAATGAATGGATGAAAAGAATAGATGCTATAAGAGACGACAACAAACTGTAGGAATAGAAGATAATGGTAGTTTATAGTTTTTATTATTATTCTGGATTTCTGTTATCATGGTGATAAATGAGATGATTCACTCAACATTGCCTCATACCACCATATCGCGTGGTCAAGTTGATTTCTCATAGAGTCATAATGCCAATTTATTTCTGAGCTAGTTTTGGAAAAGAGAGGACTTCATGATCTTAAAACAAATAAATTATACTTGCGGTTTCTTTGGAACCAATTCCTTCATAAAACCTTGACTACTGCTTATATTTTTTTTTTCTTTGTAAAAATAAAAGTGTACTTAATTTTCACCTTCATATTTCCATATGTTTTCCCTAAGTAACCAACTGGAGTGAGGGTTTGAATTACTTCGTTGACTGTCGCTTTCTTCCCATGGTTGCAGAGCCTCATCAACGCATCACTTCAACAGCAGAAGAAATTGCAGAATATGTCTGTTTATGTTCCATCATTTTTACCTGAAAGATCGTCAATAACAAACTTGGAAACTAATAGATGGTAATACTATTTTTTCATCTTTACTAGGTTGTATTTTGTGATTTGGTGTTATTTTTGTATCTTAGGCAACCAGTTCTTGTCATTGTGGGGTTTCAGCTTGCTGCCAGAGTTCTCCAAACAAGATCCAGGTTTTGGGTCTTTAAAACTTGAGGAAGAGCCTGCAGCATTACCTAAGGCAAGTGGAACATCTATTAGCAGGATTAAATGAAAAAAGAAATGACTTGGATTGGAACTGCGTCTTTATGCATTTTTTAATGAAGTCTGCAATACTTATAAGAAAGTGTAGGTAAACCATCTTAGAAGTTTACAGTAAAAATTTAGTATCCAGAAGCATGAGTAGGTCCCTTGCAATGACCTTTAGCTCAAACATCTCCTCCCTTATAAGAACAGGGAGGAGGGTATGATCATGTTTAGCTTGCTGTCCTTGCATTATTGTATGGTGAACCAGCTGGCGTATCGCTAGATGTTTTTTAAACATACGAGTATATGGTGGAATAAGTTGATTCCTTCAATAGCACTAGCTTAAAAGTGGTCAACATCAATGGTTTGAGGGGGCAAGCTCAGTAATAATTTGTAGGTTTTCTTTTTTGGTCTTAAATAATGTTCAAGGCAGAATTTCATAGTGGATGTTTCTATTCATTGATCAATAAATATGAAGGCTCCATGTTATCATGATCTATCGGGAAATGAATCTTATACCTTATAAGGGACTTACATTGTTTGATTTCTGAGTGTGCATAAAAGATACGGAAGGTTGCATAAGTATGTATATTGAAATGTCTATCCTTTATTACTGAAATGAATATCCTCAAACAAAAACAGCCATAACTTGTAGCATGTTGAATGGGAGTCTGTGCAAGAACATGAATTGAAAAATAGCAACACTACTTCACTCAGAAGAAACTTTAACCCGGTTGTTCACTGGGACTACACTGTCAATTCAACTTTTTGAAAGTCTCTCTTTTTTTTTTTTTT
>QEOT01004141.1:13175-28927 GCA_003123785.1 Pterocarya stenoptera
GGGGGGGGGGGGGGGGGGGGTGTAAGGGGTCACAATTATATGTTCTTTATATGCAAGGTTTAGGAAATTAGGCAAGAGGTTGACATTGGTTTTCAAAACTGAACTTAGTAAGCATTGTAAAATCTCATTGAAGTTTTTCCAAGAATACTGGTCTGTATGATATAGATTATAGATCTATTTGGTATTCACATCTGGTTCATTTACGTGCTATAATTGAGATTGTATCTCGTCATTGTGTTAAAAATGTTTACTTGGAATATTAGAATTGTGGTAATTATTATCTTCACACTATATTTGGGACAGTTTTGGATGATACTTCATTGACAGAGAGACAGACAATGACCAAATCTATAACTTTGTAATTCCTTGCATGCTAACATATTGTCGTGTTTCCATTTGTCCATTAAAGAATACCGCAAAAATGGTCAACAGAAAGATCTTGAAATTCGAGGGCATATGAAGAGAGACTTCTACGCAGACAATTTTGCTTTATTAAATGAAAAACACAGATCAACAAGGTTACAAGAGCATCAAAATCAACACTGATCCAGAAAAGAGACATCGGATTCTGAGACACTCGAGCTTCATCTATGCACACACAAAGCCTTCAGGGACCTTCTTGCCGCACCCATTAACAAGCAAACTGAGGGCAACAGGTACCTCCAGCTTCACAACTCCCAATACATTTGCCTTAATAGCGGTGCACAAACACAATGCAGCTTCAAGATCTGCTAGGCCTTTCACCACCGTACAGCATTCCTCGCTTGGTTTAGTCCCCACAAGCTCAGTTACCAACCCCAGCCAGTTGCCACAAACCCCAAACTTGAGAGTGTCTGTTGGACATTTGGCGGGCTTCTCTGGAGTAGAGGGAGTTAACGGAGGACTTTTTGGTGTGCATGGAACGTTACTAGATGAAACAGTGGTGAAAAATATGACGTTGAGTAGAATGAAACAAGCTGCTGCGGCCTTGAAACCCCTGAAGAAACCCTCCATTTTATCATACAACAAACTAGAGGCAGGCAGCAATTCTCATCTGGTATGGATTGGGGGGGTGTTCAGCCTATATTATACTAGAAGCAACAGGCGAGGCTAACAAGCATGAGTAAATAATGGCCACAATTAGGCGGCCATGCATATTGCAGATAGATTTTTATCCTCGGGTGATTGGGGGCACCTAATAGGTCTAAATCTTGTCTAAAATCACACATGCATGCACATCTGTTTGTCAGCTTGGGTACTTGTCTCTGTTCTACCATGGCAGAAACATCCAAGCCAGTTCAAAGGCCCGTATGCTTGGATGCTGCTTATAAATTTGTCTGCTTTCTCCAAGGATTTTTGTCCTCTGGGACCATTTTTTATAAGAAAAAATAATGTCGAATGAAGAGAGTAGGAATCATTTTTCACTAGATCTTCTTTCAAAGATTAATGCCAATAGCTAAATCGATCATTATTCTATATTACATTTATATGAGAAAAAAGAGAAAAGATTGCATTTTTAAGTAGCCTGCTGCTGTCTGCATAAGTTGACATCATCGCCCAAGCCTGAATCCAGCTAATAGATAAAAAGATGAACGTAATTTGTAGGCACAGTTCACAAAGTTATAAAAATCTCTTGGCCCATGCAGGTCTCGAACCTGCGACCTTCGCGTTATTAGCACGACGCTCTAACCAACTGAGCTAATGGGCCACGCTATATTAGTTGCTGTACTTTATTACTTGGATTGGATGAACAAATCCGATCAAATTAAGGTGATTAGATATAGGGACTGGGAGTTGCAAGAGTACAATTAAAAACTCGAAATCATATCTTGTTCAGAAATTCAGTTGTGAATTCAAAATTGAGAAAATTAAACTTAAACTTGCATGCAATCTAAAAGAAATTCTTGAGTCAAAAGAGAAAGAAAAGGATTTCAAAGTTGCAAATCCAAGGCAATGAATGTGCAAGTGACAGCTGAAGTACACCTAGTTTCAAAATCAAAGAGCATTCATTTTTTTAATCTTTTATTTTATTAAATAATGCTAGGTACAGTCTTAAAATGTGTAAGATTGTACTCTATTTGAATAAAAATGAGAACCACCATTTAAAAATAAAATTTGTTACATAAATCTTAAATTTATTTAATTTTTTTTTAAGAAATTATTTAAAACTTACACACTATAAGACTGTACAAATCATTTCTCATTTTTATTCCTTCAATTGTATCTTCTGAACCACGATTAAAAAGCGGATTTTTTGTTTTTTTTTGTGGTATATCTGATCTAATATATATTGCACAAACAGTTTTGAGTTATTTATGGTCTATACTCACGAAATGAGAGAAAAAATAGATATACTTAAAAAAGATATACAGTTTTGAGACAGTTCACGATAATACGTGCAGCTCACTCCATCAAACACAACATCCACCTTTCGTTTTCCAATATTGGAGATTTTTCTAAAGCCATGCATCATCAATTTTATAACAATGGTGGGCGGGTTGACTTGACTGACTCTTGACCCTTGGAGAGGGGGTTATCCTTTTGTTTAATCTCATCCAGAAAATGGCTTGGGCTTTACGCCATCAGAAAAAACCACCCCACAAAGGCTGATCATCTTCTTTCCTGCACGCCATTCAAAAGCGTGTATATATATATATACAGCATAACATCCATATAGAGTGAATAAACAACAGCTGAAAAGCCAAATTAAATCATGAGTACGATGATCAGACCCGGTATTGCGTTCGTGTTGGGAGCCATAAGTGGGATCGTTGTAGCTCGTGGGGCACTTTAGGCACAACGTTGCCATCATCACGAAGCTCGCCGCAAATGGTCTTGTCCTCGTCAAGCCCCAGTTGACAAAACTACTGTAATGCCAGGAGTGGATGAGAAGACTGTCGAAACTATCCCAAATAATTAGCCACCTCTCCCGCACAGTACCTTAGTTCCGCTTATTGTCATATCTTGTTGTAATATTTGTACTAATTAATTATTAATATGAAGAGTGGTTGTCATCATGTTAAGATCATCAAGGAAATGACGATGTTCATTTGATTTGGCGAGTTTGATTTGTGGGTGAAGTTCGTTCAATGGTTTATAATGAGTATTCCATGGAGTTTACATTCATATGTACTAATTGGGAAAGCTATAATGGTCAATAAAAATCCTGACATCTTGCTCTTTTACATTCTGGCTCAATTGATTTTTGTTTTGTTTTACCATTTAATTTCCACGACGAGAACTTTGGTAGCCTGAATTGGGTATGAAAATGTGAGTTACCAGATCAAAAGGATCGGACCCATACAGTTTTGTTCATCTTTATAACTCAGATACAAACAATGGATCTGACATTAATGACGCATGATCAGTTTTCCCTTATTAGAGCATCCTCAATAAATTAGTCAAAGGCTAAATCCATCACATATTTAAGTACTATTAGATCCTAAAATATCATCACAATAGATTAACTAAAATTCAAATATTTGGACTTTAATTATAGTGAACACCAAAATCAATTCCAAATTTGCTAGTTACAACTTACTGTAGATACATCAAATATATATTTTATCATTTATTCATCATTATTCTCTCTCTCCCAGTAACTGCTTCATCGTTCCCTCTAAAAACACCTAATTAACATATAATAGATAAAAATATGGTAAAATATGATAAAAATAAAATAATGAATAAATGAGAGAGAATAAAGCTAAAATAAAATATTTTTTTAATTATTAATTATTTATTACTATATAATGAATAATTCAATGTGAGGATTTGATGTGAATAGCTAAAGTCAAACTCATCTTATATTATTTTATTGTTATATAATGAAAAAAGATCTTCACTACTCATCATCCCCGCACATCACATACCATACTTTTTTTTTTAATTTTTTTTTAGCTTTATTCTTTCTAAATTAATTGATTTCTTCTACTTATCATACATTTATCACACATTTGGTAAGAGAAAAAAATTAAAAATTAAAAAATTATGTGTGGTGTGTGGTGTGAGGACGATGAGTAGATTTTTTCATGAAAAAAAATAACTATTTCAATGTGAAGAATTATGTGAATGGAATAGTCAAAATCTAAATTTATCTTTTTTTTTTTTTTTTGAGTAAATCAAAATCAAAATCAAAATTTATCTCACGTTTATAAAAAAATATCCTTTTAATTTTGACTAATCTAGATGCTATTGACTGGCTCTATGTACGTAACATTCACGCTGAATGCCAGAGAGAGGGAGAAAGGAAATACATAGCCCTACTGCAGGCAACTTGAATATTCCAGTACTCGACAAAATTCTAAAAAAATGATCACCTGGTGGGGTTATTTCTTATTCCAAATATTTCAACAAGTCTTATGTTTGCAATAATATCGTATATTAATTCTCTTTTTCCATAAATTAAGAGAAATAACATCGATCCGACAATAAGCCAATCCGGATATATATAAATCAAGAGTACTGGTGTTAGGGCCACGGAAATTTCTACACCTTTTTTTCTATCTGATAGTGTAATCTTTTCTAATTTTTTTTAAAACATTTTTTAAATTCAGTTAAAAATTTTTAAAAATAAAAAAATTATTAAAAAACAATTCTTTAATCATTAAGGAAAAAAAAAATGATACAAAATAGGTGTAAACTTTTTCGGTGGCCTCTATCATTTCTCATAAATCAAACTCAGGATATTTGACTAGTTAATTATTAGGATAATATCATTATGGTATTCAAAAAAATTATATTTAACACTAAACAGACACCAAATAGACCTAATTACTTTTAAGTTACCACACGTCACATGTACATTCGGACTATAATTTATGTTTTCTATTTTGACAATTTATATATGTTATTATTCTGTACTGCTGATTCACTTGAAAAATGACCGCGATCTTAAATTACTTGAACAGGAAGCGCTGACCCTTGGAGGAGTTACCAATACAAGGGAACCTTATCAAAGTCTTGGGCAATACGATACCTCTAAGTCCCCCAAACTTATAAAGACACATGAGTATTCCTACGCTCAAAATAAGTCAAACCCATCAAACCCATTTACCTCTTGTCTCACCAAGTTTTATCTTTCTTCCGCATATATATATATATATATACGAGTACTATACAAAGTATATATATTTGCTTGGCTTTTTGTTGATTGATCAGCCAAATGGGTTTGATGGGATCTACGTTCTCATTAATGGTGGGGACTCTATGTGGGGTTTATGTAGCTCAGAACTACAACGTCCCCAACATCAGGAAGCTAGCCGATTCTGGCTTTACGATGGCCAAGCACGTCGAGGAAACCTATCGCAAGCCCAAGACCAAGACCAATACAGAGGACGAGGAAGGTCTGAATTAGAATCGTTTTGCAAGGCCAAGATCATCACCATGCAACTTTATTCATAAATCTAGCCATCTTCTCATGATGCAAACATATATATATATATATTTATATATATATGAATTGGTTTGAATGTTCTGGTCTTTGATTTCTTGGTTCAAGTTTAATGGTTTTGGGTATATATTTTGTGTTATCTTTCTTGACATATTGTGACGTTGTTGGGAATATGAAGGTTATGATCATCTCCATGATTCGCAACTTGGATTATTAATTTTCGTTTAAGAACCTATGTGATTTGAGAGTTTAGGCCCTTTTGATCTTTTGGATGCCTTTGGCCCTTTGCCATAATGGTTTGCGTTTGAGATAATTGTTTCTCCTTCCATTTACAAACAAGAGTAGCTCATTATTTTTTTCTCCTATAACTTCAGCCAACTTTTACTCAGAAAATGGCATGATTGCTGAGGCTACCATCACTAAATTGCGGTGTCTTTCATTTTTCATTTGTCTTCTGATGAATAAATGCGATTAGTAAACTACGAAATTTGATCTCTCTTGATCACTAAATTGCACCAAGCAACCGATGACTCACTAAACCTTGTGCCTTGCAATAAGATTACTTCTATCGTCTAATGATTCATACAAGCTTTAAATATACTTCGTATTCTTGTAAAACAGTCAATCTCATTATGATCCACAAAATGATTATACAAAAATAAATTTACAAACTGATATAGTTTGATGTAAAACATCGTAAAGTTATTTTTATTATAAATTAGATCTAATAGATTTCATGAAATCATATCAATTTATAAATTTATTTTTTATAATCTCTTTATATCTATAACAATTCTCATTTTTTTGAAAAAATAGACAAACCTATACAATCTCAATGCTATTTAAAAATTATACATTAACATCCAATATCATGTCAATTTCTATTGGAATTAATGTACGATCGATGAGCATCGATTGTCCGTACCACTGCCATGTATTCTCAACATCAGTTTCGTTTACATATCATCAATTATCTTATTATATCTCGTGATTCTAATTTTTTTAAATTTTTATATAAAATATAATGAATAATTTAATTTTTAAAATTTTAAAATAATAATATTATTAAAAAAAAATATTTTAACAAACTCTTATTACACTTTCAACTTTTAAATCACTAAAATTCAAAATCCTGTCCAAAATCGCTCCTAATAAAAGTCGAAAAAAAAGGTGATGTTTTCTCTTGTATATTGCAAAATCCCAATGAAAGAACAATCCTTAAAAGTAGCAGTGATCGGAGCTGGCATGGCCGGCCTACTCGCCGCTCGTGAGCTTAAAGGAGAAGGCCACCGGGTCATCGTCTTCGAGAAAAGCAGTAGGCTCGGTGGCACCTGGGTCTATGACTCACGTGTAGAAACCGACCCATTGGGTCTTGACCCGTCCCGCAAGATTGTCCATAGCAGCATGTACAGCTCGCTCCGGGTCAACCTTCCGAGGCGGCTCATGGGCTTCTTGGATTACCCGTTTCCGAAAAAACAGGGTGGGGACCCAAGGGAGTTTCCGGGTCATGGGGAGGTGCTCCGGTACCTGGAAGATTTCGCCCGAGATTTCTGGTTGGTTGAGTTGATCCGGTTCGAGCACGAAGTGGTCCGTGTTGAACGAGTTAATGGAGTGAGTCACGAGTGGATCGTTGAGTGGAGGACTCGGGAAGGTGAGTCAGAAGAAGAGGAGGTGTTTGACGCCGTGGTTGTATGTAACGGTCATCACACAGAGCCAAGAATCGCCGAGTTTCCAGGTTTGTCCCAAACAGGAAGCTTGTCTCCTGGGAATGGAATTGCTTGTTGTTACTTCTCTCTATTCCTTTCTCAAGTGGGAAGCATTTTAATGTTATTTGTTCGGGAAAAAAGGCATTTTGATGCTGTATATCAAGGAGGCTTGATTTCAAGTTACACTTAGTACAGCTCAATGATGTTGGATTGCTTTTCATTCCTAGTCCCGAAATTATCATCAACCATTCTCCAATCTGCAGGGAATTTTTCATTTTCTTTTCCCTACTTAAATAGCATTGATTCCTTTGGGATTGCCCACAGTTGACAAAGGGTTTTGCAGAAGTGAAGCACAAGTTGGTTGTCTGCAGAAATATATAGAAGTTACGAGGTTAAAAAATGCACCGATTTTGCTGATTAATAGTTGCTTAAACTTTTCTTCTCTTGGCGGCACTAGTTGCTTCTCAAATACAAGAATGCAGGCCTAGAAAAAGAAAAATACAAGAATGCCGGAACTCTCTCTCTCTCTCTTAAAGTTTTTATTTTTTATTTTTTAATGTCGGGAACCTCTCAAGGCTCTTGGATCAACCCTACGGAGTAAATCTCGGTTTCGTGTACTGCACTCTCAGAAGTTTTCCTACACAGAACTGGTTAAATCGCTGGCTATCTCTTAGAGAATTTATGCTATGTTAATTACTTGCAATTCTCAAATTTTCTCAAGCTAAGTATAAAAACAATGTGGCATATATAATCACAATGTGGTAGTATCTATTTCTCTGTTAATAACAGAAGGGGATTTTTTTTTTTTTTTAAAGTAATAACAAAAAGGATTTTATAGAGTTTCTTGCTCTTGCATGTTTTGTTGCAGATTGTAATTCTTTACTTTTCCTTTTTATCCATTTTCATTACCCTAGCCAGTTTTGTACTATGTGACAGGCATGGATACTTGGCCAGGAGTGCAAATACACAGCCACAACTACCGGACGCCTGAACCATTTAAAACTAAAGTATGCAAATGTCAGCATTTGCTTATTTCCCATTATCACCAATTTCTGTTTTAGTTTACTGCTATATATCGCTGATAATGCAATGAACGTTGTTAAGCAAAAAAAAAAAAAAAGGGGTTAATGGAAGAATGATTTATAAGCTGTTTTTACTCATAAAAAATGATTTATAAACTATTTTACAGAACAGGGTTCAGGTATGGTTTTGGTCCTCACCATTAAAGATGTTTCTTGGGCATCACCAGCGTGCAAACCGATGCATGCTAGGGGGCCTGATTAAGTCATGCTGCAAACTTGCTGGTAACTATATTTTCTGAAGAGTGGAAATTGACAGTCTTCTCTTAGTCTCTTTTCAACTTATTGCACATTGCTTTCCATGACTTGCTTAAACTAAAACTGTCTTCTCTTAATATTTCATAAATTCCCGTTGTGGCAACTTGCTTCCAGTGCTTTTCTTAAGATTCTACAATCACGGTTGACAGATTGTTGTGCTAATTGGAAATGGACCTAGTGCACATGACATCTTGAGAGAGATTTCCTCTGTTGCAAAAGAAGTTCATCAAGCCCTACGAGCCTCAGATGTCCATTTCAAAAAGTTGGAAAATCACAATAATATCTGGCAACATCCAGTGGTATTGTATTCTCTATACTAGAAAATTTTGTTTATCAAAAAGTTTGAAATTGATTAGTTGCTCTCCTAATGGGATCTTCTGCAGATAGAACGTGCTGATGAAGATGGTAAAGTAATATTCCAAGATGGATCGTTTGTCTGTGCAGATATCATCATCCACTGTACTGGGTAATGCAATAAAAGTTAGTCTGCTTTGTTTTTTGTATCTTATTGGATATATTAACTACTTTTGTTTGTATATAGCCGAATGACTTTCAAAAAATTCAAACTCTCCTGTTTGATGTGGTTGAATAATATTCTCCTTCTGCAGGTACAAGTACCATTTCCCATTCTTAAGAACAAATGGAAAAGTGAGCGTGGATGACAACCGTGTTGGTCCTCTGTACAAACATGTTTTTCCGCCATACTTGGCTCCTTGGCTTTCTTTTGTTGGACTACCTTACAGGGTAATGCTCTTATTCATCATGAATTTGAAAATGAGTGTTCTAAAAACAGATAAATAAGTTCTTGAAGCAACGTTGGTTTGGCATGGTGAGATGAACTAGTCACGTGGATCTCTCTTTTTAGTTACTTATTACTAATTTCTCATCAAACATTCTTGCAAAGAAGTGGTTCTGGTAGTCTCCACTTGGTCGAAATGAGGAACATTGGCATTCAAACTTTTCTTTTGGTATTCCATCTTATCTACACTAGCAATTTCTTGGCCATCAAAGCATCAAATTCTATGTTCTTGTTTCGATGATGAGATCTACTTTTTCAATTGCACTCTTTTAGTGCACATAACATCCCTCTTTGGGTATACTCAATAGTTCTTACTGTTTCATCTGTTAGGCTAAGTATTATATAATTCTATGTGCCACCAGGCTGTTCCCACGTTAGTAATTGAGTTACAGTCCCGTTGGTTGGCAAAAGTTTTATCTGGCAAGTTAGCACTTCCATGTCAAGAAGAGATGGCATCATCTGTGGAAGAACTCTACCAGCACATGAAAGAGAATGGAAGGCCTAAGCATCACACTCATCAGTTTCAGCAGAACAAGGTTTGACAGTGCCATAGTCAGTAACTCTCTCTCTTTCTCTCTCTCTCACGCACACACATCATATTGACTTTTGTTTCTTTGGTGTCAGTTTGATTATGAGAACTGGTTGGTCAAGCAATTGGGATTACCACCCCTGGAGGACTGGAGAGAACAGTTGTATTTCTATGCGTTGAAGAAGATTACCTCAGATGCTGGTGATGATTATAGGGACAGATGGGACATTAACAAGTGGATGCAAGAATAATGCAATGTGCTAAATGCCGAATATTTTGTAAGATATAATGCGACGGTGATTAATATCAAGAGGTGTAATATCTGTAACTTCACAATTAAAAAGATGGGTCGAGTTACTAGTCTCCGACTGTTGTACTATTATAATTACATTCTATGGCAATTACAACAATCAGTTTACTCGAGGGGACTATCTAAAGTTATATTCTTGTTTATTCCACCACCCAGAAAGTCAAAAATAGTCTTTTTAAAAGATATTTAGATGTAAATTACAATAAAAATGGTGAAAATAGGTATAATGAAAGAGAAATAGCAGAAGCTGAAACAAAGATAACGAAGTTAGACCAGGGAAGTTAGACACTGGGGATGACGAGAATTTTGTGAAGATAAGATGATTTATGAATAGTAGTGAGCTAATTTGAGTTAAATATTTATTGGATTTTTGGAAAATGAGTAAAAAATAGTTGAATATTATTTTTATTTTAGAATTTGAAATATTTGAATTATTTTTTATTTTTTATTTAAAAATTTAAAAAAATTGTAATAATTAGTTTGAAAGCTTGTGTTTAAATATTGTTTGAGAAGGAAATGGGATGTGATGTGATGAGATGGAACATGTTTATGCATATGGTATTTATGCACACGCCCTCGCAACCCAACATTTTCAGTTTTTATCAACCATTAATTCAGGATACATCTTTTCAAATGAAATACAATAAATTTCGACAACAGGATCACATCTTTTCATTTTTAAATATGCTGACAAAACCTACAAAAAATATGATGACAAAAGTTAAATTAACTCAAAACCCATTACACCTTGCCAAAAGTCATCATTTCTAGGCAACCCTTTGTTCCAACTAAAAGTTAATGTTTGGGGGTGAAGATGAGAAATCTCATCTCATCTCATCATTACATCTTTTTCAAATCTCCATATAAAATATAATAAACAATTTAACTTTTTCAAATCTCAAAACAATAATAATATTAAAAAATAATATTTTAAACTTTCATCTTAATACTATTCACAAAATTTTAAAAAATTCTCATCTTATCTCAACATTCAAACCTAACCTATTTGTTTAAATAAGAACTCAATGAAATACTCCAACAATTCATGCACAAGATAACTAGTAATAATTTGTAGCCATTGAAATAACATCTCAATGTAACAGGAATAACTAAGTTGGAAGGCTATGTTAAAAGCTGCTGCTACAATGATGGCGAGAAGAATGATCACATCAACATGTATTAAGAAAAAGGATTTTTTTTTTTTCCATCTGTGTTGCTGAAGGATGTAAGATCATAATCTTGTGGCTGCCACGGGATGACCTGATATGTATTAAGATCGGATGACTTATTGCAGTCCCAACTTTTTGAATTGGTTAAGAATGAATTTCGTATCACTTCCAAAAGGTAACCATTAAACTAAAACGTTTCATTTAATAGCTAAGCATGTTTGTCTAGATAGAGAGATTCAGGAGGTAAGAACCATATTACAAGAATTTTAATAAGCTTTCCAGCTAAAAACAGACCATGAATGAGATGCAACGGATTCATTCACCTTTTTTGTATCATGATAAATAACAATGAGCAAATACATTTATAGTTAAACCAACCAAACATTTAGTTCTGCAACAAACCGGGCCAGGTCCCATCTAACCACCTATGAACCAGAAAGTTGTCTTGAGACTTCGATAAATCAATCATACATAATATCATAATGTCAAAATAAAATAGGAAGAGGCTACAATTTACAGTACATACTAAAAGGAGAGAAGTCCCAAAACAGGTCTTGGGAAGATCAGGAGCATCAATGATATTGATTCCAATACCCAGTGCAGGTCCGATGTTTACTTGACCAAGTAGCCAACCAGGATGCTAAGGAAACCAACCAGCAGCACATGTAAGAATGAGAAAGCACTGGCACCACTTTTGTTAATTTCTTTCTTCAGTAAATCCTGTCAAATGTGGTTATGACATTATGACAGGCATAGCAAATATGAATCACAATTTTATTGAGAAGACAGAAAAGCTGGATGTAGGAAAGTGATGTAATGCATAACCAATTCATCACAGAGAATTTCCTTTTCATTTTCCTCATACATTAACTTTTCAACCAAGGATGCAAGTTGCACTTGCAAGTCCAAAGCCAGAAAAAGTGTATTGAAGAGTTCAAACAGAAAATACCCAAAACAGGGTAACCCGCATGAGTATAATCATTTGACAAAACTACATACATTTCTTAAGGAACTAGAGTTTCCTTATACACATAACAATCAAATCCAGGATGTGATTGTAAAGTTCATCCCAAGCCCATCCCTCGACCACTAGGCTCTACCCTGATGGGTAATTAAATGTGTCTTAGCAATCTCACTAAAAATGAGTTTACATTAACATTTCATGGCCATATCAAGCCAGGGAACAACATAGAGGTCAAGGGATAGGCTCAGGATGGACTGTACAGAGGCCCCGTTTGGATAGTAAAAGTGTTCTATCTCATCATTACAACTTTTCGAAATTTCTACACAAAATATAATAAACAATTCAACCTTTTCAAATTCAAAACCATAATAATATTAAAATATAATATTCTAACAATATTTTATTCAATTTTCAACTTTCATCTCAACTCACTATCCAAACGGCACCTCAGCCATCCTGGATTTGATTTCGTCCTAAAAGTTCTACTGAATTACCTGATAAACAGTTTTGATGAGTGGGTCATGTACCTGGGTTTTACTCCCCAAGGCCAGGTCCAATAGGCCCAGCCTAGGTGAGGTTCCATGTCATCAAAAAAATTATTTTTAGCTAAGTGAAATAGGATCTTCCAATGAAACAATTCATGCAGGGACACACAACAAAACAAATAACACAGACCAAATCATAATCAACACAAGCAATACAAATCTGAACTACTAGGAGAACTGCAGGAGTGATGAGATAATTGATACTATATAACACCCAAACAAAATCAATACCAGTTCCCTATGTAGATTCTGATTTTGTTGCAATGCAGAGGTTTTCTCCTCAGTCAACCTGGAAATTATTGACCAAGCCTGAAGAAAAAAGATGCATTAGTCATTTCCATGAAATGACTACAATCAAGAACAACCAGCAAAATAATAAATAAGTGTTTATAAAAACTCTAAGCAAAATTAAATGAGGTCACAAAGTTACATCAATAAATGGGCCAAGATAAGAGCAAGGGTTTTAAATCGCCAAGGTACACCTCTGACCTCATACTTAAATTACTTTATTTAAGTCATAAAGTCCCTCCGATGCTTGAGGCCTGGTTGAAAATATCCCATGAAGTGGATGACACCCAGAGAGACAGACCAGGCTACCACCTTCAATATTTCACAGGAGATGCCTTTCCCCGGCACAACTAAGATAAAAAGAGCCTGGTTGAAGAAGTATAGTTTCCTAGAATAGCTCCTAACCACAATAACAACTCTTTTACTAAAATGTCACCAAATCAATTGCAATAGATGGGTGAAGGTTCCAACACCCACCTGCTAGGTCCTAAGTTCCAAAGCAAAATTTCTGTTTATGCTGGACCAGGCACAAATGCAATGTTAAATGGTAATCACAATCAGCAATTTTCCCTTCGAATGAAGTGCCCCACTCAAATCAGTCTTGCCACAGTACCACCTACAGGCTTACACATTTTCACGAGGTTCTCAAAACACTATGACTCAGATGAAATTAGAAGGCATAAGTGTCTTATTAATATAAGGACACCTAGTACCACCATTTACTACCTTTATAATGCTAGCTTCTTGCCACTTTGTCTCAACATCTAAGGACAATATACAATGAACCTTGAGAAAGTATCAAGCAGACAGCATGTCTGCCCTGGCGAATGATAGCTATCAACAAATGGGTTATATATTGGCAATACCAATTAAGTGACAACAAACCATGGAGAAAGGAAATATAAACTGAAGCGATAACAGAATTAAACAAAAACACTCACAAACTATTAGAATGAACTGTACAGTAGTCATTAAGTATGACAAGAATTTGTCACAAAAGGGTAGAAGGGCATTTCACCTCTGAAGACTTCTCTTTAGGATCCTCTAAAGATCTTGATACCTAAGTTTACAACATTTAAAAACATACCAAACCAAAAGAAAACCAAATTGGCAGTCAGTGTCTCCATCAAAACTTTTGGAATATTTTAAAAAAATGTAAAGGGAAACAAAAGGAATAAATTTCAATAAGGCAGAACGAAAACACTTACAGCATCAAACAATAACCGATTTTGATGCCCATTCTCAAGCACTGATGATTTGAAAGGAGAACCTTCTTCAGATTCTTCGGGTACAGGTGATGGGGGATTTGCAGGAATGTAAATGACCCTCAACTTTAACTCTTCCACAACCTTACCATCCTCTTTGTTAAACTAAAAACCAGCACACTTCATCTGAGTCCATGAAAGAAATAACTCAAAACACAGAACAGCCATAAAGAATGGGAGTGGGAAGTCATCGCACCATTTCCTGGGTAATGTCTTTTGTGGTTGCACCATCCAGTGCAACAACACTTTGAAGTAGAAATTTGTCCTTGCACTGCAAATCAGGGGGTGCCTCTTTTGGTGCTTGCATTGTAACTTCCAGAATACATGCAAACAAAATTAGATGGATAGAGACAAGTTACAACTCTTAGAACCTAGCCATACGATTTTCAAAATTCAAATTTGAGCAATATATTTTGCAAACAGATATAAGCATTTACGTACCCACACACATTCTCAATTCTAAGTGGAAAAACTATGACACATAATAAACAAATTTAAAACAAAAATAGCATAAAGGACCACTAACTAAAGTTACAAGTAAGTATTTACCGGTAACATTGCATGTGGTTCGAGGCAAAAGGACACCAACATTGGGACGGACACAATATTTTTTGGGGTTGGTTGTTTTAACCTAATCAATAGTAGGAATTAAATTAAACATAATGACTTGATGGTATATCATAGATAAACCAGATAAAATAAACACAGTGATGAAAATTCAGAAGGAAACTACCTTGAATGCCACGTATTTATCTGTTTTATTGGTCAATTGTAAAGAACACGAACTCTGTTTCTTCAATTCAACTTTGCCATCACGTGTCAACAAAAAAAAAAAGAAGAAGAAGAAGACCCAAAATCAGAAACAATTTAAACAAACACATTACATAAGTCTCAAAGAGTAAAACCGACATCACAAACAACTGGACCAAGCAGTAAACATAAATAGCATAATGCCTACAGATACCGAAAGAAAACTAAAACTACTATTTTGGCCCAATTCAGGTGACTATAAATATTTTAAAAACAAGTCTTTTATTCTATTTTCCACAATTTTCTC
This sequence comes from Pterocarya stenoptera, assembly GCA_003123785.1. NCBI lineage: Eukaryota > Viridiplantae > Streptophyta > Magnoliopsida > Fagales > Juglandaceae > Pterocarya > Pterocarya stenoptera. Next base: position 28,516 of record QEOT01004141.1, read on the forward strand.
TCCAAACAAAGCCAGGACGACGAAACCGACCAGAAACACGTCGCTTATCAATTAAGTAGATAAGCTCGCATGAGGATGAAAAACACCGCAAATTATACAATTCATGATATTATCTTCACCCTCCATATTTCTTGGCAACCAAGCTGAGAAATAGGGTAAATAGGAGTACGGAAAAACAGTGGCAAACTACGCCCCGTCGAACAATTTGCTAAATAATCAATGAGTTTTCGGTATTCCTATTAAGCCAAATGAGCAAAAAACATGACATGCAAGTTTTTCTCTCATATTTTCTAGATTTTCTATGGGGAAAAAAAAGTAAAGTAGACTGATAAAATAGAAATTAAGCAAAAGAAAAAACAAACACTTACACTGGAATTTGAGTTCTGAAGGGTGAATGTTTATAAGATCCCCT